>JAWZYU010000547.1:0-108096 GCA_038380435.1 Ryuthela nishihirai
CGCCATGTCCTTCAATCTCGTGCAGGAAGAGGTGACCAAATCGGTGAAATGCGTCGGAAGGAGAATCGGCATCATCTCGGATGATGAAGATAACTGAAAAGAATCTTTATCATCACGGACGATGAAGATAACTGATGAGAATCGCTATCATCTCTGATGATGAATGTTGCAGTCATCGTCCGAGAATCATTTTTCGAACACTTCTGATGATTATCGAAATTGTTTGGAATGACGATGGCTACTGATGAAAATTTTCATCATATATGATGATGATGAAGACGACTAATATTATGCATCATCATGGATGATGAGAATGTGTATAATCTGAAGTGATGAAGAATTGATCTAATGAGAAAGTGCATCCTCTGGAATAACGATAAAATGTGCATCGCATCGGATGATGAGCATAATTGATGAGACTCATCTGATGAGAATGGGTATCGTCCAAGGTGATAAAGCAACTGAAAAAGAATTATCGTCGTCTCGGATGATGAAGACAAAATGATGATTAGCTGAATAACCTCAATTAATGAATGCAAGTGATGAAAATTATCATCTTCTCAGATGACAGCGATAATTGATGAGAAAAGATGTAGCATCATAATATGAAGATAACTTATCATATCAGCTTCTTATCTAGTGATGATAAAGACTACAGTTGAGACCGAGATACTCTCACATGCTTCTGTTGAGAGCGAAACAGCTGGAATAAAATAAATAAATAAATCCCCCCCTCAAGCAGCTGCTTGCCACAGAGGTCTGACAGGAGCCTGTCAGTTTATATGCCAAACCATGTTACAAAGATTGCATGACAATAAGCCTTTTTTTTAAAAACTGTGATTTTTACCTAAAAACCAATTCTTCGCCTTGTCAACTTACAAAAAAAAAAATGGAAAGCCACCAATAAGAAAAAAAAATTCTTCGCCATCTTTAAGAAAAAAGGAAAGTCGTAAGGTTTTTAGATAAATAGTGAGTTTTCAGATCTTAATTTCCAAACAGAAGTACTAAAGGAAAATGAAATGTCTTTGGATTCAATCATATTTTGTCGTAAATAAGAGTTTTTAACGTTCAGAAAAAAATTAAAACATCCTATGTACGTAAGACAATAAGCAATTCCATATATTTCGATTTCCGAAAAGTGCACATCACGTGCGGAGTTCGATATTTTTCGTAAAATTTGTTGCCAGATTCTTTAACTGCCAAAACAGAAAACGAAAATCTGAGCGCCATTTTCATCGTAATGGAGAGATAAAGAGTGACTTCTTCGTTTCTAAGTAAATTCGGTGGGCTTCTTTTGTGCCAAAGATCATGTTTTTGGTTTAAAAATGAAAATATTTTTTCATTAATCTTTATTCGACCAACATAAAGTACAAATATAAATTCTGATACTGATGACTAAACATGAAAAAATTATTTAATTCCTTGAACAATTATGAAATCAATATTTCTTGTCTCTATATAAAAATGTTTCAACATAAATGCATTTTTCTTAGCATGCTATGGAATATATGCAAAAAGAGCCGAGACAATAGTTTTAAAGGAATACATGAACCAAATATTAAATTTATAATATATTTTAAAGAGTATATCTCTTTGTGCATCTTTTTAAACAAGTTCGTATTACCAATTTCGGATTACAGTTTTCTCTTGTAATAAAGCAAGGTAAGACTATGAACCCCCAAACTATCTCTCCCTCTCCAAAAAAAAAAAAGAAACATTAGCAGAACTTCTAAATGGTAAAAGCTAGTACTGTATCGTGAAATTCCGTAGTAACTTCTTTTAATCACTTACTGAAGCGACATTAGAGTTTGATTAAGAAATCAGGAAGAAGAATTGGGATCACCGAATTTGGAGCACAGCTTGCTCTCGTTTGACTAACTAGAGTACAGTCGCTCAAAAAAGTATCCGAACACTATGGTTGATTACAGAATTCATAAAAAATATCTGGTAACGTTTTTTTTTTTACAAATTAATGATCTGGCAACCTTCGTGTCACGTGACACGAAGGTTGCCAGATCACTAATTTCTAAAAAAAAACGTTGCCAGATATTTTTTCCGAATTCTGTAATCAACCATAGTGTTCGGATACTTTTTTTTTGACACGAAGGTTGCCAGTTCGCTAATTTCTAAACCTGGATCGTGTGGGCTCACTCACGGAAATATTGAGCGTGTGCAGTTACCGTTCACAGCAAACTGGAGCGTGTGCAGTAACTGCACAAGCTCCAGTTTGCTGTGAACAGTAACTGGAGCGTGTACAGTTGCTGTACACGCTCCAGATATTTTTCCTGAATTCTGTAATCACGTCACACGAAGGTTGCCAGATCACTAATTTCTAAAAAAAAACGCTGCCAGATATTTTTTCTGAATTCTGTAACCAATCATAGTGTTTACACGAAGGTTGCCAGATCACTAATTTCTAAAAAAAAAACGTTGCCAGATATTTTTTTCTGAATTCTGTAACCAATAATAGTGTTTACACGAAGGTTGCCAGATCACTATTTTCTAAAAAAAAACGTTGCCAGATATTTTTTCTGAATTCTGTAATCAACCATAGTGTTCGGATACTTTTTTGAGCGACTGTACAGCTTGCTCTCGATTGACTAACTAACCTCTTTTCCCCCCTAGAAAAAAAAGGGGAAATACATAAATTCTTATTCAGCATAAGGAGTTAGATCTAAAATGATAGCATCTGACGTGAAGCTTATCCTAAAGTGTCTCAAATTGTGTCTTTCCTTCTCTCCTCCCCTTCTAATACAAAAGGTGATACTCTGAGGGTCACTCAAAAAGTAATGTCCCGCAATGTCCCGCACTTTTTTTACAAATAAATATTTCACAGCTTTGTTATTTGTACGGTGCATAGCTAGATCATGTAGGAACATGTATTATATATAGATAATTGTCAGCGATTGACTGACTGACAGGGGCGGGGGTGGCTCAGTAGGTAGCGCGCCAGGCTCGTAATCTGCAGTTCCCAGGTTCGAAGTCCCAGCTAGGTCAGCGTTGAGATTTATCTCCGAAAAATTCCCCGCCCTGCCCACGGTCAGTAGGGGACACCGATGGGCTTGGAAAGTCCGTCGGGGACGTTAAGCCATGGCCCCGTGTGTGGGAGAGCCATACCCTGTGCACGTTAAAGAACACGCTGAATGGCCTTGACGGGAGGCTACCATCTGTCTCCCAACAGCTGTTCCAGTGGATCCCCTCCCCCAACCTTCTCTGAGCCTTTGGGGTCCATGTGACCTGGCCATTTAGCCCATGGTGTGCAAAAAAGTGCCACTCAGCGGTAAAATAACCCAACTAACTGACAGGAGATCACGTTGATTCTAACTGTGATTCAGAAATGGTAGAGCTCTGAAAATCTTGTTCTTCAAGGTCAAAAGAGGTCACATAAAGGTCAAACTTTGATCTACAAGGGCTAGAAACAAGAAATTTGTGTCTGGGGGCCTTTCCGATAACAGATCTCAGAAATGTTATGAAATTTCTGATTTGGGTTTTCCTTCGAGGTCAAAGGTGAATTCTAGATCTGCCAGTGCTAGAGACTTTTTTGGATGCACTGGTCCACTGGGGTGTGCAATTGGGGATGCAATTGTTCCTTCGAGATCAAAGATCAAATAGAGATCAACCGATGTTAGAGGGCTAAAAATTGGTGCCTTGGTGTATTTTTCAGTCAGAGTCCGAACTGTACACCGCACTGCCCGAGTCTCACCTTCAAGATGCAAGCTTTATATGTTCTGATTTTTCACTGCACTAAACACTAAAGGTTAGTTTTGTAAGCACCCCCAGGATGCGAAAAAGTTCAGCAATCTGATATATATACAGGGTGATTCAAAAAGATGGACACAATTTCAATTGGCTATATATCCTGAACAATATGTTGTATTTGAATTCTGTAAATTACATTTGATGATACACACATTAAAGTTTATAGATGTACACAATTACAATTGGTTATATTTCCTGAACAATATGTTGTATTTGACTGAACTCACGAATGCAAAAATTCTTGTGTTGCATAGCAGCCATCTTGCTTACAACTGACGCTGCTGTACGGCGCTAGAGTGCTCTAGCGGTAGTATTCGAAACTTTACAACATCCTCTTTTAAATGTAATTTACATAATTTAAATGAAACGTATAGTTCAGGAAATATAACCAATTGAAATTGTGTCCATCTTTTTGAATTACCCTATATGTTTGTATATTTTAGAGAGTTTCTATGTTAGTTTGAGAACTTCACTTAAACAATAAGAGCTAGGACACGAAATTTTGTATACAGCTTCATCTCATTATAATTTAGTACAATGTAAGGGTAATCCAATAAAATTAAGCTCCCCTAAAACATTTGGAGTGAAACATCTGTCCATTGATAACTTTTCCCCTCCATAACACATTTCTCCATAAGTTTGGCGATGGCAGCGCCCCCAGAGATTTCGAACACTTGCAGCAGGTTTATTCCTGACCCATAGCAGCTAGGAGCCCGATCTCTGAACCACACACAGGAAGACACAGCATGGAAGAAATTTTGGGACACCACAAGAAAATTTGCGAGCGATCGGTCAGTGTAATTACAGGAAGCAAAACACTTCTGCCACCAATGATGTCACATCACATGTCTACTTTGAGTCATTTAATATACATCAAAGCCCTGGCAATTCTTCTAGTGCTAGATAAAAGCAAATTGAGTCTAAATTAGATTTATTTACCCAACAGGGTCAGTCTATTTGATAGGATGGAGATGTTAACTTCACTTGGACCGATTTAAATATCAAAATACAATCACTTTGAAAGCAAATTTCCTTTTTACATAAATGGAAAATAATTTTAATATAGTTTTATATGAATGCAGAATAATTATTGCCAATTGTGCTTTCAATTAATAAATAGTTTGTTTTAATGTGTATAGTTGTATATGGTTGGTTTGCAACGCGCATGCCCAAAAGTACCAATGAACTTTCATGACCTCCCACCCCCGCTTCCACCCCAAGTCCTCTTAGAACCACTTCCGGTGCCATAGAAGTAAGTGAATCATCAAAATGGAAACGAACTCTTATTATTATGTTTTAACTTTCTTTTACCGTTTCACATTTGTAAGATACATTTTCTCTTACATGTTTTGCAAATAATGGAAGTATTAACTGATTGTAAACACGAGTTTCAGTTTAAAAAATGCAATCAATCTATATAAGCAATTGTCTTTTGCTCTGATGCATTCACTAGCTAACATAATGCATATCATGTAAATAATTTCCCTTTCAAATCATGTAAAGCTCTGTATTAAAGTTGTAATAAATTCTTGTTTAACATTAATGTTGTTTGTCTGTTATTCAAATTATTACTAGAAATAGTAGTGGCTAAGTCAGCATTTTGAAATGGGGGTGGTTGAACAAATTAAACTTGAAGCGTGTGCATGAATTATAATTTGTGAAATTTCCAGCGTGTGAAAATTGAAGAGACTTGCTAATAATTATGTCAACTGAAAGATCATCTAAAATTTACAGAGTGCGAAAAATAATGGGAGAGTTTCGAGAACATTCCAAAAATTACATTAATTTCGTTTGCTTCATATTTAAAAAAGTTTCCTGCAGGTTCTGGGGAAATTTACTTTGATATTCTTCTGCACATGCGCAATAGATTCACCTAAACTGCGCAGTTAATAGAAAAAGATTTGTGGGCACGATCATCATCATCAAGAGGTTCCTATGGTAGAAATTAGAAAGTTTTCAGTTTGTGCATGTGATTTTGATCAAGGAAGGGATTACTTGATTTTGACTCGTTTATTAATTGAAAGTAGTTATCAGTATCAACAATTTAGTAGGTAAGTTACTTTCGTAGATGTGGATTCAAAACGTTGTGCAACATAGCAAGTGAAATATCATTTGACACGAAACTTTTTTGAGGTACATTTTTCATTAACTTGTACTAATTATAGGTAAAGTACGGTTTAGGGAGTAAATATGCTATGAATTCCCAACATATCAATGTGTTAGGTTTGGTATATATTTCGTAAAATGGAGAAATGCACAATTTGCTATTAACTATTCTCCAATGCTTCTGCTAAAGTAGCGCCATCTGTTGGCTCAGATCGTGAAACGCTTCATGCCAAAAATATATGTTATTTATTAAAATATATTACATTGCATCACTGCAAACAAAAAAAAATGTTAATCTGATTTTTAAACTATCCAAGGCAGAAAATGTCAAGCAATGTTCAAGTCCGAGTGGCAGATTTGTGGCTTGATATTTAATACTAGTTCCATTCCTCATAGAAAATATGTGTTACAATAAAATTCTGATTTGTTTTATCAATGCTTTGACCATTATTTTTTTAGGAAAATATATGACACTTATTAAAAATATATATATATTGTTAATTTTTTTTATAATACTCTTGCTTATCAATTTTGTCATCTTTTAATTTTATGCTATGTGTAGCAAAATTATCCTTAAAAAATGGTAAATATAAAAAGCTCTAAAATAAAACAAATGATATGTATACATTAGGTATATATTTTAAAAGCAAAAAAATTATTAAAAAACATCAAAGTCTTCAGTCACATCAACAAAATGAAAATTTATCAAAATTATTAACTCATAAGAATGGATAACACTTTTTTGCTAGTTAGATTTATTTACACAAGTATATAGGAGACATTGAAATGCATGCTTATGCATTTCAATGCATTGCATGCTTATGGGAGCTGAGTGCTTTTGACTGCAATCGGTAGTCATCTTCAGGGTAGTGCAAAGTTTTTAGGGGAAGCAAATTGTTGGTGAAACGTTAAGATACCTTTTTCTTGAAGATATTTTCACTGAAAAGATAGATGAATAATCACAGCATTACCTGTTGCTCATTTGGCGTTGATAAATCAATAAATATTCAATGGAAAAATTTTTTGCTGACATACGGGATGTCGGCAAAAAAAATTTCCGTTGAATATTTATTAATTTATCTCTGAAAAGAGCCTTGCATCTTCAAGAAAATGTTTCAGAAACAATCCGCTTCTAAGAACTTTGCACCACCCTGAAGATGACTGCTGACTGCAGTCTAAAGTGCTCAGCTCCTACAAGCATATAACTGGCACATTTCAGTGCTTCTTATATATCCTTTTTTCATGATTAATAATCAAGGACATAACCTATAATTATCTTCAAAAGTAAGCTAATGATAAGAGTAATATTTTCACATCAATTAAGGTAAGAAAACATTTTATATGAAGAATGGAACTAAGTGTTAATAACCAAACAAGTGTGAAAAGCCACAAATATGCATCCTGGACTCGAACATTTTTTGACATTTTCTGCCCTGGATTAAAAAAAAACTCCCTCAAGCAGCTGCTTGCCATAGAGCTCTGACAAGAGCCTGCCAGTTTAGTATGCCTTAGTAGGAGGCTGTGACCTCAGCAGACCTGTGAGGATGGCTGAACCTCAGCAGGAAAACAATACAAACATCCATGTTCCTTTGATCAGTAGTCAAGCATGCTAATCATTCAGTTACAAATAGATGATTTTTTCCCCAAGTGATACAATGGTATGTATTTTAATAAATAGTTCATTTATTCTCCCTAGATCTCTACTTATTTTGTTAATGTTTGAAATTTTCAGCAAGGCTGGTGCTAGCTATTTTGCCACCTGGAGCGAACTTGAGCATCTACCATCCTTTTCTCCAATCTGCTCCTTAGCTATTAATGATTAGCTAAAGTTAATGCCATTTTAAAAAAGATTATTTTGTTGAAAAATAGGTCCTAAGCCTGGTCAACCATTAATATTGTAGCAGACTATATACCTATATTTACCTGCTGGCCAATCAGAAAATTTAATAGCTGTCATATTCTGCTCAACACTAATCACACTGATAATCAGAGCTGGTACTACCATAATCAGCAGCATATTTTTAAGGGTGGTAAACAGCAATAAAGACCATAGCCATCCATTGTGGTAGTGCCAGCCCTGATTTCCAGTGTGTATTTAAATATTAAATATATATGTTATAATATATATGTTAAATAATGCTGAGCAGAATGTAACAGCTTTTAAATTTGCTGACTTACCATCAGACAAAACTAGGTATGTAGAGTCTGCTATAATGTTCACTATTCTGAATTGTGCTCCTAATATAACATTCAGTGCTGTTTTAGTACTGCTACTTTTCAGGATGCATATTCTTATCAAGTCATTTTGCAAGTGTTTGGTCTTTTCTGAGGTTACCAGATGTCCCCATATTCCAGAAACAGTCCCTCTATCCCTGATGAAAAGTGACCCTAGAATTTGTTTTCTAGATAATTTTTAATATTAAATTAACAGTACAGCATGAGCAGTCCTTTTACTGGTAAAATAGTAGTGGCAACACTGTTATAAAGAAATTTTAGTTGGCAATGCAGGTGATTTAAGAGTTGAGTCTTTAATTTTTTAATGAAAGGCCTCAGTTGCGAGCTATCCAACTAGGGTGACCAGACAGCTGACTGGGGACTAGCAGAAAAAATTTCAGCACATGAGATGTAAAGCTGGAAACATAAAAGCTTAGCACACTGCCATCTGCACCAATCTCAGCCACAAAAGGATAGTAATTAAATATTTTAGAAGAAAATTAAAAGATGGTTTAAAAGTGCAGTTGGATGAAATTAACAAGAAATTTTAAATGTATGGAACTGTCAGAATTCAAAGATTTAAAAAAGTCCTGGAATTGTATTCCAGTCCATTTTCAGAGATTCTTTTCTTATTTGAAAACTCGCTTTACCAATGGTTAAATTTGAAATAAAAGCAACCAGAAAGTTGGTCTAAATTCAGAAATATGTTTAACTTTTAATAATTTACTCTCCATATATAGGGACAAGCTGAATGAAAACTGTATTTTAAGCTCTCTAAAAGTGAAATAGTATTATCAACACTGCTATAAAAATTTAGTTGACAATGCAAGTGACTGAAAAATTGAATAGGATTTTTTAGACCTTAGTTTACCAAAGTCCCCTGATCTTTAAATTCTAGTTACTCTAGTCTTACCCTTTGGAAAAAGATGAGTTGCTTCAACAGTATGGATGCTCCCATAAATTAGTTGTAATAAATTAATTCCCAATGGGTCCCTTTCCATCAACCTTCTCTGAACCCTTGGGGTCTTTGTGACCTGGCCATTTAGCTCATTGTGTGCAAAAAAAGTGTTGGTCAGAGGTAAAACAACCCAACCTAAAATATGCCCCCCACTCCTCCTCCTTGTAATAGCAGGTTGTTATTACCTCATGAAGGAAATGGACTCTCCATTAAAGAATGCAAGGGAAGACTGCCAGACCAGTTTGGCTATTAATCTTCACTTTAGTGGCCACTTTCTATTTTTTTCATCCCTTGAAGAATGATCAACTTCCCGGAGCCTCAGTATCTGACCATGTAAACTAACTGAAACAAACAATCATTTTTATGGTCAAACATTTCCGAAACAGTGTCATCACTGAGAAAGCTAATAGTAATGTACATGTAATGCCCTGTGGCATAGTAACAATTGAAGAGTTGCCTGAAAAAACTGAATTTCTGCAGGAGTGGGAACTAAATCCCATACTCCTGGAAACAGGTCAAGAAAGAGCGCCTGACATGCTTTAGGTGGCTGGGGGTTAAAATTTCTGCAAAACTCTGTTTTTTCATTTAACTTTCCAATTATTATTATTAGGCTACAGGATTTTTTTTTTTGCTTGTTCAATAATAAAAATGATATCTTTCTGTGAACAGTTAGTTTATCCTAGTCAACTGATAGTAGATCACAAAATCAAAGTTTAAAGTCGGCCATTAGCTGGAGTTTAATTAGGCTTGTCAAAGCTCAGTAGAAAGAACATCTGATATTTTCCCAGGAGGTCATATGGTTCCCACTTTCATTAAAATTCGGTCTTTTCAGCTAGTTCTTTATCTGTGGATTACTGCTGAATTTGAATTATATCAAGGGCTCCTTGATCAGTGTTCATTTGAAGTCCAAGTGATTTTTTTTATATGATTTGAATTATCCATACTGAAGAAGAAGAAGTTAAAAAGGTTTTGTTAGTGCAATAATTTATTAAAAGAATTAATGCTCTATGTAGAGGTCTTCAAACTTTTTTTGTCAGCAGGCCACTTTGGCAATTGTCTAAAGGCTGATGGGCCAAACTGTCATTTTAAAATACCTTTTTCATTTAAAGAGATAAAGAATACTGCTTAAAATATTAATTATTTATATTATATTATATATTTAATTTACTTCAAATTATATATTTAATTATACTTAAAATTAAAATATTGTTAAAATTAGGCTGCATAAGTTTCATGAGTGGGTTACACATGGCATTAAAATTCGCTGTGGGAAAATCAAATAGAAATGTTAATTCAATAATTAAAAAAAAAATGACTCAACAAAAATACAGAAAAACATTATTTGAAAATAAATGAGAGAAAATATTATCTTGGAAAATGAAGCAATATCACTTATATCAGATTGAAATCAGATATGCATTTTAAGCAAGAAATCTATTTCTCAGATGATTAATTTGGATTTTCTAGTTTTTCATATCTTTGTGGGCCAGTTTAACCCATGGGCCATAGTTTGGAGACTCCTACTTTGTCACTGCTGAATACAATTGTGTGGCATTTCAACTGAATATTTGTTACCAAGCATCAATTACTGCAGTTACTTAAGCTTACAATAGTTAACATAACATCATCATCAAGCATCCATTGGCTATGGAGGTCCAACCAGACCATGCAATTTAGTTCTCCAAGCATATCTATCCTGAGCTACATCTGCTGCATCCTGCCACTGCACACCAATTCTAACAAGGTCCTGTTTGACATTGTCTGCCCACCGCATCCTAGGTCTCTCCCTCCTTCTGAGACCTCTAGGCACACTGTTCATAACCCTATTCGCCAATCTATAATTATCCATACGGGCAACATGGCCAAACCAACGGAGTCTCTCTCTGCACAATATCTGCTTAAAGGAGGTTGCAAACTCCTTTGCCTAATCTCATCATTAGTTACAAAGCTGAACCACCTAATACCCAAGATGCTGCGTAAGCATCTAGAATCAAAAACATCTAGTTTCTTATTATCTTGTTTACAAAGCATCCAAGTTTCACTACCATAACTAACCCCAGAAAGAACCAAACTAATTTACAGTCTAATTTTAGTCTTTAGGTGTATATGACTATTTCTCCACACTCTCCATAGATTATTAAAAGCTATATGATAGTGAAATGTCTCATCTGTCAATTCTTACATTTCAGAACTTCCCTACAAACTGAGTTAATATATGTAAATGTGTTATGTTAAGCTAAAACATAACACATTTACTTATATTAACTCAGTTTGTAGAGAAGTTCTGAAATGTAAGAATTGACAGACAAGACATTTCACTATCACATTGACCCATACCGGCTGAGATTTTAAATGTACTCATCTGAACAATGCTATTCTTTCCTCTTCATTACCTTCTACCTGCAGTTTGGGACATTATGGTAGTGAAAGGATCTAGAAAATATGGGGAGGTGGAACAAAAGACTAGATTTCATTGTAGTATAATATTTAGCTCCTCCATTTTAGATGACTGTAAATATTCCATTAAAAGATGCATGAAATATGCACAAGTTTTATCATTTTTTTTGCCTCCATTACCCTTACTGGCATCCTCAAATGGTGGGAGTGGGGTTTCTCCCTCCCCCCCCCCCCTCCCCTAGAATAGGCCCTGGAAAGGGTTATATACCATGGAACTGGATCTGGATCACATCCATCATACCTCAATATGATGTGACAAACAATTTGTATTGACTTTCATGCAATTCCTAATCATTTATTTTTTGGCCTACACTCTTTTCTATCTGCTCTGAATTGGCAAACAAACAAATGGGAAGACCTACTCGAATTGGAAGGGTTGTCCAGTGACATTTGCTAATACACTGTTTTGAAGGGCATTCAAAAAGTTCTTGACATTCATTTGCAAAACAAAAAAACATTGCATTTACCTCAACTAAACTTTTACTGCCCTTCAAAGTACTGTCCGGCGTCTATGCCAATTTTCAAACACTTGGTGATACTCCTGTTGGAAAATACTCGAACTCTGACTCACCACATTTTAGTAGGTCTTGCACCTTTGAAAAAGGCTTCCCAGCAAGTTCCTATTTTAATTTTTGGAAACAACCAAAAATTGCATGGTGAAAGATTGGGTGAATATACAGGATCGGGTAGCTGTTTGATTTTTTTTCCCTACTCCATATGGGCCATAACTTGAATGGTTTTGTAAGCACTGGCATTGTCATGAAAGAAAACCCTTGATACACCTGTTGTTGGCTGGTGCTCCTTCACCCCTTAACCATTTTGGGCAAAACAGTGTTGGTGTGCTATTGGCCATTTATAGTAATTTTTTTAGGTAATTATTATTTTACATTATATTTAAGGTGTCCATGACTATCACTACTTGGGAATTGAAAAAAGTTGTGAACATCCTCTTGCTTGAGCGAAAGTCTTGTCGGAAGATTTGGGAATACCATTCATCTTCTGTAACCCCAACATAGTTGTCGATTTTTCTGGGAGTTGTATAGTAATTAAACCAAGTCATCACCTGTGACAATGCCTGTTAACCGTTTGAGGCCACTAGATTTAAACATTGCCAGCATCTCTTTGCACAAGTATAACTCTAGCCTTTTTTTGCATTTATGTCTGTGGGGACAAGATTGGCACAGATCTTTTGGAGCTTTAAATGTTGATGAATAATTATTTCCATACTGCCAATCGATACACTGACATCTAAACTTATTATCTAAAAGGTGGTGATGTGTGAGCTTTCCTTAATGAGTTCACGAACAGCAGTGATGACTATCTTGTTCATGATCTCTTTCAGTCTTCCTGCACCATTAAGGTCTTCCATATAAAATAAAAAAAAATAAATACCCCCTCAAGCAGCTGCTTGCCACAGAGGTCTGACGGGAGCCTGTCAGTTTATATGCCATAGTAGAAGGTCTGAGAGGATGGCAAGCCCTCAGCAGAAAAACGACACAAACAGCCATACCTTACCCGGGGCTCGAACCCAGGTCCCTTAGGTCAGTAGCCAAGTGCGCTAACCACTCGGCCATGGGATACTTGTGATAAATCAGCATGATTTTTTTTCCCCTGTTGTCCCCAAGCTGCATCCTTGTGGAAATGTGAAATCTTCCCCGGCTTTAGTATGCTCCATAGTAACAATGCACAAATTTCTCAGACCAAATTTTACATGCCACCAGTGAAGCGAAAAATGATGAAATGGCCTTTGTTTTTAACACTTAATAAGTTTAGACAAGCATTCAAACAAGTTGTAGCTTGTTATCTTCGGAGGAACGAGTGCAATTATACAGACACATGTCAAGAACTTTAACTATACTAGATTTTAATGAAATAAGAAAAGGCATTCCAAACTGCATAAACCAATTGTAATATAGATAAGAACTAGAAATTTACATAGAGAGAAAATGCACAACACGGAAAATTCAAGAACCATCAATAGTCTGAATGTTTTTCTAATTAAGTAGCTAAAATATTTAAAATGCACTTAAAAGTAACTTCAAAAATTTTTCACTTGTGTTAAATCTTTTTTTTTTCTAATTTGTTACATTTAATGTTCTCACTATCCAATTAAAATACTAATTACCAACCCCAAGTGTCACCTTATCTAAACACCATCCTGACTCATGACACACCCTACATTTGGAGTGAATTTTTTTTTACTTTTCTGTTTTAGAAAAAAACTTTTTTGAAATTCTGATCTTGAATAATTTAAAGTAATTTAGTGTTTAATATGTTGTTGAGCACAGATGGAGGACATGGATGGAATAAAAATTAATAAAAATTGCTGAGGATGGTAAGGACATTGAAAGATCTTTGAGGAAGATGTTAATAAAACTGTAGAACAATCTACTTTAGACTGTAATAGATAACAGTATAAATCGTATTGATATAGCTTAAAGCTTTCTTGAAAATAAGCTTAGAAATGCACCTTTTACTTTTTTATTTTTTTCAATTGATATAAAGAAATTTAACTTGGTTCCCCAAAAAATTTATTCATTCCTCATTCTATAAAATATATTTGGTAAATTCTCTCAATTCTTTCATTGTTATTTCAGGTTGTGTCAAGGCAAAATAAAATGGAGAACGAGATACAGCAAGTGGAGCAAAATGCCGAAAGTTTAATGATAGATCTGCAGATGGTGTTAAAGGACCTGGAAGAATGTGCTAAAATGAGCAGAGACTTTCTTTCAATTTCCACTGAGTGGGAATGCTGTCGAAAGAACACCATTAAAATGCTTGATGATATAGCACGTGAACTGGATAAGCATCACCGCAACATCAATGTAGCCAAAATTTCAGGGAGCGTTTTGAGTATCTTAAGTATAATTGCTGCATTAGTTGGAGGAAGTGGGCACTCGCTGAACTCGAACCTCTTGGGATATCTTCTTACTGGAAGTGCTGTGGTTGGAGGCTTAACAACTGCAGGGTCATCTGTAGTAGAGGCAGGCTTGGCTAAGAATCTTTTCCACAAAGCACAGGTATTATTGACAGAGGATACCCAAATTTCAGAAGCTTTTTGTATCTGGTTTAAGCGCTCAGGAAACTTGATGGAGCAGATTGAAAAAATCTGCAATTTTGATATCTTTAAAGATATTTTCATCAGATGTATTTGCACCCTGTCAGAGATTTCAGACTGTGCAGACAACCTTTTTGATATAGTACTTGGTAGAATTATAGAAGTTTTAACTAAAAGGGGAGCATCAAAGACTGATATAGGTAAAATTTGTGCCATATTCGAAGTCATTTACCATAGTCAGGAGCTCTTTAAAGTTGTGAAACAAATTTCTGAAGTGCTTCGTTCAAATCCTCATACACTGGAAGCAGTCCAATTGGCTGTTGGATTCCGCTGGATCACTTCGAAAGGTCTTAGTAGAACTGGAGATATTGTTCAGATATTGAGTTCTTTGTTTGGCAAAAGAGTTGCGGATGACACAGTTCGTAAAGCTGTGTCTTTTGGTCTGTTTGGTGCTCTGAAGCTGGCTGTTGATATAGTTGCACTGACTCTTACATCTAGTGATATCCATAAAGGTTCTGTGTCAGAATACGGAAACATGATTAGAAAAGTAAACTCTCTGCTTGAAAGTGAATTGAAATGTGTAAATCAAATGCAGCAGAAACTTGGAGAGCAAACATGAAATAATGCCTTTACCTTATGTAGTGAGATAAAATAATTTTTGTTCACTCTTACTAACTAAAGATTTTTTCTATGTAATTACTAAACAAAAAAAATAGATATCAACAGAGCATCTAATACCTGAATCCCATTTCTTACAAAGTGCTGTAATACTGTTGGCTAAAAATGTTGCACAATAAAATTGGCAAAATCTAATGAAAAGTATGTGTTATCTAAATAATGTTGACTCATAATTTTAATAGTTTATTAACATTGATTTAGGTTTATGCTGATAAATAGGTACTAAGAAAAATTAAAATGTGAATTTTTATGGAGTATATATAGTTCTTCGGTGAGTATATATGTCAAACTGGATGAGAAGTTGTTAAAGAATTATATTCATTGTACTTTCTCTCCAAGCTTTTTTGTTGTGATTTCTATTCTACCTATTCATTTTACCTGTATTCTTTTACATTTAAATAGTTGACAAGTCATTGTTCATTTTTAACATTATTTATATGCATATATTTTCAATTATGTGAAAATATTTCCAATTTTTTAGGGTCGCGCAAAGGACATTGGTAGAAAAAACAACACGAAAGTGTTATTGAGGACTTTAGACATTCAAATAACCCAATAAAAAATAATATACGTTCACTATTAAATCCTTAAAATCATATTTTTATAGTACCTAATTCTCTTCGTACTCTCAGCATAAAATTGCATATAACGTTGTCTTCAACAACTGCATCTGAACTGAAGAGATTTTATCATAGTAAATACATTGTAAAACATTCTTGGCAAAATTCCTCACACTGCCCATGGTCAGTAGGAGACACCGATGGGCTTGGAAAGGCTGCCGTCTGTTGGATGGGATGTTAAGCTGTGGCCCCGTGTGCGGGATATCCATATCCTGCGCACGTTAAAGAACACACTGGATAGCCTTGACAGGAGTCTACCATCTGTCTCCCAACAGCTTCTCTGAACCTTTGGGGGTCATTGGGACATGGCCATTTAGCCCATTGTGTGCAAAAAAGTGCCACTCAGAGGTAAAACAACCAAAACGTTGTCTTTAGATTAATTAAATTTAAAAAGCAATTGTTTGAAATAAGGAGTAGAATGAAATTGGCAACTTTTATATATATATATAATCAATAATAATAAAATAAATACCCCCTCAAGCAGCTGCTTGCCACAGAGGTCTGACAGGAGCCTGTCAGTTTATATGCCACAGTAGAAGATCTGAGAGGATGGCAGGACCTCAGCAGAAAACAACACGAACATCCATGCCTTACCCGGGGCTCGAACCCAGGTCCCGTAGATCAGTAGCCAAGCGCGCTAACCACTCGGCCACGGGACGGTATAATCAATAGCAGCATACAAAATTCCGCTATTAAAAAATATGGGGGCACACGAAAAGGTAGCCCCAGGACCTACTTGTTCTGCCCCTGCTATATAGCAATAACTAAATGGTAGTACCTGGGAGACAAATACTTCCCCTCAATGCTGCACGGGAATGCATGTGCCAACCCACTACGAATAGGCCGGCCATGATCAATCTAACAGCTGTCCAGTGAATATCTTTTCCACATATAACTTAGGAACTTCGTAAAATGCACCTTGTCTTCTGCCATTAAAATCAAACGAATTGTAAAATTCTGATCTAGAAATTTGCTATATCTTGTATTTAGTGTGCCCAGAAGTTCAGTTCATATTTTTTAAATATGTTTTGGTCAGCTATTTCTACAAACGCCGAAACTACACCTCCTATTGCTTTCAGCCGGTTACGGGCTGTTTCAAAGATGATTAAAAAGATATTGGCAGATCTTCAGCTTGACTAAAACTAACATGTTGATTTAAGGGGGTTTTAAAGAGGTGTTAATTGTAGAAAAAAGAAAGTATATTATTTTTCATTATGACTTTGGAGGAGTAGGAAGAGATTATACCAAACACGCTACACAAATCATTTAAAATATAGATCAGTCTTCATTGCAGGCAGGGATCTAAAAATGAAAGTTTGGGAGGCAAGGAAATAGAGCTGGAAAATAATAAAATGGAGAGTTCAAAAGATTGGCTTTCCTTTAGTATAATACTTTTCCTTCCATTTTAGAGGGCTTTTAAGTTTTTTTGCCTCTATTATCCTTGTAAGAAAAAAGTTGAGTGATATTGACAGATAAACATGGCGGTACATAAGCAGTAATTAGGTGACACCTATGGGGGCAATGAGCTTTCAGAAAAATGGAAGCAAATGATTTAATGGTCTCGTAGTGGCAAAGGCGTCAACGCACTTGAGGCCGTACAGAACATTTTTAGGGACTACAAATTCTCGACTTTCAGCAGTATCGTTGACAGAGTAAGTGTAACCTAGTTTTAAACAAGATGGTCTTAAATTACTTTTAAAATGATATAACTTGATCTAAATTTATCATCAATAGAGAAAAGAGCGGCAGAGTCTGACTTCGCTACGGAAGACAATACACCTAGCGTAGGCCTTCTGATGTATGCGAGATTGACATAAAATGTAGAATTCACGTGTCACAATTTTTTTTCTCGAACGTTGCGTTTTTTGACCCAAAAATAGTCTATTGCTGTCGAGCCAAGATTCTTATACACCAAGATAGCAGTTTCATAATTCATTATAAGCGCAAATTTATATAAATTTCCGATCAAGTAGCTGCTTGCTACAGAGGACTGAAAGGAGATTTTCAGTTGAATAAGTCTTCAAGATCTCCTCAGACAGTCAAACATCTATGCCTAATTGACAATGCTGATGAGACATAAACTGATTCATTAATAATTCGTGCACTTGTATTAGTTTGAAAGTTTAGTTTTTGGACAGTAATTTCAGTATAGAAGTTTTAATGCTCTGGAATGTGAACCGTAATCTGCAGTTCCCAGGTTCGAGCCCCGCCTGGTCAACCATTGAGGTTCGTCTCTGCAAAACTCCCCCCCCCCCCCTCGGTCAGTAGAGGACACCGATGGCCTCTATGCATGTTAAATAACACGCTGGATGGCCCTGAAGGGAAGAGGGGCGAGGGTGGCTCAGTCGGTAGCGCGCCAGGCTCGTAATCTGTAGTTCCGAGGATCGAGTCCCAGCTGGGTCAGCGTCGAGATTTGTCTCCACCCTGCCCATGGTCAGTAGGGGACACCGATGGGCTTGGAAAGGCCGCCGTCCGTCGGATGGGACGTTAAACCGTGCAACCGTATATGGGAGAGAGCCATACCCTGTGCACGTTAAAGAACACGCTGGATGGCCTAGACGGGAGGCTACCATCTGTCTCCCAACAGCTGTTCCAGTGGGTCTCCTCCCCCAACCTCTGAGCCCTCGGGGTCATTGTGTGCAGAAAAGTGCCGCTCACAGATAAAACAACACAACCCAACTTATCCAAAATAAAAAAATAAATACCCCCTCAAGCAGCTGCTTGCCACAGAGGTCTGACAGGAGCCTGTCAGTTTATATGCCAGAGTAGAAGGTCTGTGAGGATGGCAGGACCTCGGCAGAAAAACAACACGAACATCCATGCTTTACCCGGGGCTCGAACCCAGGTCCCTTAGATCAGTAGCCAAGTGCACTAACCACTCGGCCATTGTGGATCCTTTGGAAATCGAAACACCACAACGTAAAGCTCATCAGAATAATTCCACCGACAATTTGAAATGCAACTCTCTCTTCTCATCTTCCAGAAAGAAATCGATAGTATACAGTGAACACAATTCAGCAGACAAAGTGATTTCGCAAACGCCACACAAATAAGCATTCATTGTTGCTTTGTGTCGACTAGGTCGAGTGAAACAAGAGGCAGATGCCAGATCCTGGCAGGATCGGTTAGTATGAACAAGTCACGATTATTGCGAAACGTTAATAACGCTTAATTTTGTTTAAAATTTTATAGTTGTATTTAATTTGTTTTCGATTTTAGATATTATCCAAGGAGCTACCGTTAAGAAAATTAGTTATTATAATAGAGGAGATTGAAGCATCGCGATTTGAGCATACTTACCTGGCGTTGGGGATGCCTTGATCAGCGAGGCGGCTGGAGATTTTTTTTAGCGGATGTTTTACGGTAAAGAGCGGTAGCTGACAGTTCAAGTGGATATCAGTCTATACCAGTTAGTAAGTGTTAATTTTTCTTACCACGAGGCGTCTTTCGACATATCAACCCATTTGCTTGAAGCGATTCCTGTTTTCCTCACGAGATGGCGCATGTGCAGAAAATTGCTTTCAACACCATCAAGGTGCATCATCCTGGTACGGAGTCTCTAGTGGCGCTGGAAGCCCTCTGGCAACTTGGAGGGGAACGCGACAGTATTGAGTATGCGCAGGCAGTGAACAATTCGACCTCACGGATCGTTTTCAAGAGTAATATCCTTGTGCAACGCGCAGTTAAGAATCCCATCAAGGTGGGCGATAAGACCATAACTTGCGAGCCCCTAAACGACCAAAACATTAAAGTGTATGTGAGAAAACTACCGCCGTCGATGACCGACGAGATTATTCTCAGCACCTTTGGCCGATTCGGGAAGATCTCTGAAATCGCCGCAGAGACTATGTCGGTCAAATTTACCGACTATCCGATCAAAACGGGAACGCGCATTCTGACTATGCTGCCCCAAGAACAGATTCCACCGCTGGTGAAAGTAGGGCGGTTTACAGCAGTTGTGTGGCACCCTGGACAAATCCGCTGCTGCAACTTTTGTGGCAAGGAAGGCCACATGCAACAGTTTTGCCCAGAGGTCACATGTGGCATCTGTAGGAACAAAGGGCATGCTACGCATAAATGCCCCGAGAAATGCGAAAACTGCAATTCCAAGAAGCATGAAGGCCCCTGCAACACACGTACCTTTGCGCACGTGACCACCACCTCAGTACCCATTTCAACTGATCAGACCACATCTACCACAAATGCGGCACCCTCTCCCGCTAATAAAGAGGTTGTGGAGACTTCCTCTGATGACGCAAATACACTTCAATCGGTATTCCCTACCATAGAAGAAGCTAATGCCATTCTTGCAGCCAAGAAAGCTTCGGAAAAGGAAAATAGGTCACCAACATCGTCGCCACGCAAACAGGCGAAGGAAAAAAAATCAACCTCCCCCAACTCTTCAAAAGAGAATAGTGAGACTTCCCTCACATTAACCGATAGCTGTGACACAATCTTTACAGCACTGAAGCACGGGCGCGAGATGGACGAAGAAATCAGCTCTATCGGCTCATCTAATTCTGAACTCGTGATCGATCTCAGCGCTGATGAAAGAGATTCACCAGCATCTCCACCTCCCTCCCTCTCTCCGGGAATTATAAGTCCCACGATTGTTCCCAATGCCAACAGCACAAAAAAAATCGTCGATAGACCTAGAGACCGCGAAGAAAGAGAAACTAAAAAGACTCAAATTCCGTCGCCCGCTCTCACGAGGCTTAAAACGGGCACGACTTCGGGGAATAAACCCCCCCAACCTTCAACGTCTAGAACAAGCTCTGTTGGAACTGCAAAGGGAGTGAAGAACCCGAAAACGGGCAAATAACTTTTGGAATGTGTAACTACGTCTTTTTGCATTTTTCTCAAATGCCACCCGTCTGTTTCAAAATACAAACCCAAAATGGCGACCCTAAACATAATGACCCTCAACGTGCGGAGTTTCCGCAAACGCAAGAAGCAAGATTGGTTGCAGGGTTTTATGATTTTAAATAAAATTGATGTGTGTTTGCTGCAAGAAACCCACTTCGCCTGCTGGGGGGATATCACTGCATATCGGCGTAATTACGATATGCAGTGTTATTTCTCCAACGGTTCGCGGCAAAGCGCCGGAGTGGCGATTATTTTTTCGCAACAATGTAAGCCTGCAAATGTTAAATACGACTGTGACACAGAAGGGAGAATCGTCGCAGTCTCGTGCACTATACACAATTGCAACTTACGATTAGTAAACGTTTATTGCCCAAATAAGGCCACCGACAGAAAATCCTTCTACCGTACGCTGCCCTACTTCATAAACAGTGGACAGGACATGACAATCGTCGCCGGTGATTTCAACTCCGTTGTCGACACAGAGCTTGATAGATTCCCCCTCACACATCGAGGGGACGGCAGTGCTAAGGCATTTGCAACTATCCTGCAAGACTTTGACATCACCGATTGTTGGCGTAAGTGGCATCCGGCAGAATACGGCTACACGTGGGAGAAAATAAATCCACCAGCCAAATCACGAATAGACCGCATCTACATCAGCAAACAGCACGAGACCCGCTGCACAATGTGCGAACACGTCGAAATCAATAACGCAGAAAATCAAATTAGTGACCATTTGGTTGTCTTAGGAAAATTGACGCTCTGTGAATCGATTAAAAGAGGGGGAGGCTTGTGGAAAATGAATGCCAGCCTGCTGGATGACATTCAAGTTTCACAGGAGATTAAATTAGTTTTAAACACTAGGATAAGCAGTGCGAAGGCTACCGAAGCAGCCTGGTGGGACGAGCTCAAAGGGGGGGTGAGGGATATACTTAAATTAGCTGGAAGGCGTTTGGCAGGGAAAAAGCGGAAGCGTCAAACTTTCTTAAGACAGGCTTTAGCAGCCTACACTGCTGGAGAAGCCGATGACAACTATAACCGATTCATCATCGCTGACATTAAAAGAGAAATCAACGAGCAATGTACAGTGAAAGGCTCTGAGACGAGATTAAATCTTGCAAAAGGCAGACTAGCCGAGGCTAACAACCTCAGCAGCCTACTAGCGAAATTTAAACGAAATTCTCGCGAAAAGCGTGCAATGACGCAATTGGAAGTGGGAGGGAATATTATTTCGGACCAAATTGGCATTAGACAAGAAGTCTATAATTTCTACCAAGATCTTTTCTCACCTGACAGCCTTTCACTCAAAGAAATCGATAAATGGCTAGAAGATACGCCACGGATCGCCAACGAAGTGACGTCTCGGTTAGAGGATGACATCACAGAAAAGGAAATACGGACTGCTGTAAAACAACAAAGCATCAACAAGAGTCCGGGCGAAGACGGCTTTGTAGCAGAGTTCTACAAAAAATTCGTGGACCTGCTATGGAAGCCACTGAGCGATTTCTACAACAACTTGCTGACAAACGAAGTAGCAATTACAGGAATGGAAAATGCTATTGTAACTTTGTTAAAAAAGTCGCCAAATGGTCACAACCTAACGAATTGGCGTCCGATTTCTCTGCTAAACTGTGATTACAAAATCTTGGCCAAAATTGTAACCAACCGTTTTGGAAAAATTCTGTGTGAAATCATTGGCGAATGCCAAGCTTGCAGTGTCCCTGGCAGGCAGATTCAACACAACATTCGGCTTATTCGAGATTGCTTCGAATTTAATTTTTCTAAAAAAACGAAATTCAGTTTTCTGGCAATTGACCAAAACAAAGCTTTTGATCGGGTTTCGCATGACTTCATGCGAAAACTATTGAAAGCTCACAACTTTGGCCCTAGAATTTGCAATTTATTTAATAATATGTATAAAAATGTAACAAGCCAAGTTTTGGTTAACGGGCACCTTACACAACGCTTCTCCGTTGCGAGGGGTGTTCGACAAGGCTGTCCGTTTTCCCCTCTGCTATTTGTACTCTCTCTGGAGACATTGCTTAGGAAAATCCAAGCGGACCCAAAATTTAAAGGTGTCATAGTACCTGGACATCGTACGCAGCTGAAATACGTTGCGTACGCCGATGATGTCACGTTTACCTTTTCGGATGAAGCTTCAATAACTAATTTTTACGATCTTTTTAAAAAATACTCAGATTGCAGTGGGGCTCTAATTAATAGAGACAAAACCAAAATTATGGCTTGGGGCAAGTGGGGTCCTTCGGTGTGGAATCACGTCAAATCCGCCTCAGAGCCCTTAAGACTCCTAGGTGTGCATATCAATTGGGAGGGATGCGATCCAAGCACATGGAAATTGGCCATAGCCAAAGCAGAGAAAACATGCGAACTTTGGGGGGATAGAGACCTTTCGATCTCTAAAAGGGCCGAAATTTTTAACGCGTTGATAATCCCAATTTTCACTTTTCTTGGAACTGTGTATACCCCCCCTTCTACGGTATACACGAAAATCACAAGAATCGCTGCTGGGTTTATCTGGGGATTCCAACACGAGCCTCTTAGTAGAGGAATCCTCTATCAGCCGGTTGGGGCCGGCGGGCTCGATCTAAAGCATGTTAAAACTTGGATTCGCACCCTACAGTATGTTGACGTTATTCAAACGCTGAATATCCCATCCCACCCTGCGAGTGCATTTCTCTCATATTTTCTCGGCCCAGCCGCACGGAAATATGTTGAGAAATGTACTTATAAGGGCCCGGAATGTAATACTGTAAATAGAAATTATGTATTTTTGTCGGACGTCAATACCATATTAGAAAATAAATATGTGTTAAATCATGATAAAAAATGTGACAAGAAATTGGTGTACTCTGCTTTGCTTCCGGTGGAAATACCGCAAATTGTGAACAAAAGACCGGATATTGAATGGAAAATTGCTTGGTCGAACTTGCAAATCAAACACGTGGAGGCCCATAAACAAGACTTCCTTTGGAAACTCGCTCACGACATCCTTTTCACACGAGATAAGGCGTGGGCAAGGGGAACGTCAAGATCTGACAGATGTGCCTTTTGCGCGTGTATCGAAACCACGAAACATTTATTCTATGACTGCAAATTCGCGCAAGAATTATGGCTAAAATTTCAAACGTGGTCAGGATTGCCAGCAATGTCAGCGGACACTGTATTATTCCATCATCCGATGGCAATCAGCAAACAAAAAAAATATGTTATGGATATCTGCCTGACCGAGATTAAACACCAACTCTGGAGGGCCAGGCAAAGGAAATTTTGGAGAAGCACAACAGAGACCACAGAAAAATTGCTATGGAAAACAAAATGTGAAATTCGCGATCGATTGCAGCTGGATAAGAAGAGATTAACAGCAAAGCATGCCATGTACTTGTGGCGACCATGGGATAAATTTGTTGGAGTGACTAAGGAAGGAATCTTATTTGTAAAATTTTAGTAATTATGTGGCAATTCCTTAATCATCATTAGATTCAATTCATTGTTCAAATCAAAAGTTTAACTCTTAACAGGTTATTTTAAAATTATTGAAACTTATTTTTAACATTTAATGAAAGACTGTTTTTTTTTAATCAATACTACCATTAAGGTAAATACTAAAGTAAAATCGAATAAATACTCCTTAAATATATTTTTCCGAACTATTGCTAAAATTAAACTGTTCAGATACTAATTATTTCAATACAATGTTATATAAAACTAAAATCAGATATAAATGTGTAAATATTCAATGTTAGAATATATTAACCTAGTTGCAATTGTACTTTGTATTTGAATGTATGCAGTGTTTCATTTCCAGCCTTCAGTTCTTTCCCTTCTCCCTTTCTCTTCAACCCCCCCCCCCCTGCCAATTCCTAATCTTTTAAGCTATGGTCAGCACTTACAAGCAGAAGGTCAAATCTCGCCATAGAAAGCCAGGTAACCGTAACCTTCAGCCGGACCCATCCTTAGGCTCAGCATTTCTGGGCGAGGCAGGCTGCCAACTGACCTTAGGATATCACCTTTGGCACGCAGAGCCGAGACGAGCGCTGTTGCTGCTACTGACTCCCCCTTCTCACCTTGTCTTTTCCCTTTTCTTTTTTATCCTTCCTCCTTTCTTTCTTCCACTTTCTTTGACTCTGATTCCTTCCTCACACAGGAAATAAATCCCTTTCCTTCAATTTAATTATCATCCGATATCTCATGCTCATCTTTTTTATGGATCTCCGAAATCACCCTACAATTATTTTTCAAGAATATCTGTGGTCACAAGACCCAGTGTGACTTGAACTGAACGGGGTCCTTGTCCGGGTTTTCGGGAAGGGAAAGGGGGGGGGGGCAGGAGCCTTTTTATTTTATGCGGCCGAAACTTAATTTCCTGCGCAATGGCAGGAACCCGGATTTGGACCCCTCTCCCCTCAAGGGTGTTAAATGTTTTATGTTTTTCCTTTGGTTATGGCGAAAGGTTTGTATTTATCTTTCTCTTGAAGCCCCACACACATCTCAATTGTGCATGCTAGGAAGGGGGAAGGACGCCGTCTAATAAGACTTGGGAATATTTCCTAGCAAGCACATCCCATCCCAAACGCGTGTGGGGCAGTGAATGCTGTGTGAAAGAGTGAAAGTTGTTTGAAAGATGTGTGTTTTTGAGGGACAGCTGGCAGAGAACATTATGTTTTGCTGAGGCTGTCTCGCTGATCACATTAAATTAGTTTAACCTTATGCCCGACAGCTGAGTGTCTGAATCTTAGTTCGACGGCACAAGGGATTAAGAAAAACTCAAGTGAAACTGATTTTAGATATAATTTGCTTTCGAGAGTTTTTCCTAATTACAAAGGAGGGGATAGGCTTTCTCATTGCACTTCGAGATTGCTGACCCCCGCCACTTTCGCAAACTGCGATAGATGGAGCGTGTAATTTTTGGTAGTGGGGACTGCGTTCGCGCGGACCCTATATTTCAAACGAAAAACAGTGATCTGGTCTTGTGGCCATTGTGTGCAAAAGCATCTTTCAAAGGTAAAGTTCTTTATTGATTATTAAACGATATAGTCATCCTCTATATATCATCTTAGGTATAAGAATTTAATGGACTTTCTACTCATTAATATGCAAAATCGAGGTTTCACTATAACCTCGTTTTCCTTTTCATAACAAATATGCATATGTGAAAATTTAACTGCTTTTATAATCAATATTGATTATTTGATTATAAAAAGATATAGTTTACTGACGGATTTTGGACGATGGTGAGGGAGGTTAAATTTTTATCTAATACCTAAAGTGCTGGCCCCTGCACTTTTAAAAAAAAATCTTCATCCACACTATGAAATGGGAAAAGACTGCTTATTCATGGCGGTATTATGCCTGCAGGTGTTTCATTTAGGGACTATGGAAGATTTTGTAGGCCAGAAATGACATTTTTAACTTTACTAAATGGATTATTTAACAATGGCTGTCATTTTTAGTTTTTTCTTTTTTTATTTGATCTGTGAGACAGCTAGTGTTAGGGGTTTTTCTTCCTAGAAAAGAAAATGGGAATAAATAGACCCCTCTTATAACCGCCACTTACAAAAAACCATAATGCTGGCTGCATTATCTCCATGTTTAGCATGATCACAGATTATGACGCATATTAATCTCCATTTCTTGCTTCAAGTTTCACACGTGCACAAGAGATTTTCCATTTCATATAATCTGTTGACAATATCATTCGTTGTGTTAAATCTGCTTTTCGTGCTTTTTCCCGAATTTTGTACCTGAGGGGGGGAGATTAAAACCCTCTTCCTTTTAGCGTTTGAAACAAATCAGGAAAAAAAACTGTTCTTATAAATACTCCGAAGCTGAATTCATTACTTAAAACTGAAACGTAGATTTCTAATGAGATCAATTGTAGGAAAACTTATCAAAAGACAGAAAACTATTTTATTTTAAAAAAAAATATACATTTTTAATGAGCACGAGATGTCATTATATCTCTTCTATACCTCCAGTCTTGATTTCAGCAAACGTGCCGAGATCCATTCGGTCTATTAATGCAATATTTAATTTAACGAAAATTGGGATTAACCTAAATTCGATCTCGAAATATTGATAAACTGTTTGAAATTAAAAAAATTGAAGTTTTATTTTCTATATATAATAGCTACGCTTCAATGCTTCCAAAGAAATTATCAAAGAAACGAAACGCCATCCAACAGAGGAGAGAGCGCCCCCTATATTGGACAGTATCGCAGCACTTTGCGTTTGCTCAGTAACACGAAAGTCTGGAACGTAACGCAAACTGCGATACGTCACCGTTCGTCACACACCATGCTTTCAAAGAGAAGGCAACCATCCACTAAAGCAGCGTAAAGCGATCAGAAAAAAAAGGGACATAACAGTTTGTCAATAGCAGGAAACCATTCGCCCATTTACAATAAAGAAGGTGGAAAGCCCTTTCGTAAAAAGCGTAACACATCCACTCTCTCAGAAGGAACAAAATTGGCAGAGAAGCGGAAAGTTACGTCAACCCGATAGAGGTCGCTCTTCGCATCTCCACCGTCTCGGCAGGAATAGCAAACGAGCGAGCTGTCAATCACAAGTTTTTAAATTATGCTCTACCCGAAAATCCTAAGAATTATCTTTTTTGTATATCCCTAAAAAAAGTAGCTGGAACATTATGCGTTTTGTGCATTTTTTTATTAGGAATAAAACAAAGGAAACAACGATAGTAATTTTGCGTTTTCACTTTGGAATTTAATTTGTGACTAGGTTCATAAGGAGCGCCATCTATTGACGAAACAGACACGGCAAACGAACGTCTGCAGCCATACATAAGTCAAGAAAGTCTACGGAGAAGGCCAGCTTCGCGTAAGTGGCGCCGTTCTGTGGAATTTTGCCGAAGCTAAAGGTGGGGAAATTGGTGTGCAGACAAGAAAAACTAAGGGGCGAACTGCGTATGCACAGTGCAATTATTTTAGCCCTCTGCAGCCATGTTTTCTCTTGATGTATTTAATGTGATTTAATTAGTGTTTCAACCTGTCTAACACTCGTGGCTATTTGCACACAGTGATAGCTGACCCTAAAGTTATTGAATGAGTATTTTATTCCCTTTAGAAATGCATTTTACGATAGCTGCATAAAGCCTTTGTATGTTTATTTTGAGTAATTTTGCAGAATTTTAAAAATTAATATGTAAAGTGATACATTTAATCATCTTACGAATATGTAAATCAATGCATGTTGCAGTTTTGTGTTCCCTGGAACATATCAATGTATATATAGGTATCTGCACTATGCTCAAAAAAGTGTAATTCTTTTTTTATGGTTGATACATGGAGTGGCTGCTGCCATCTGTTGAACGTTTATACAAGTAAAAAAAGTCGATATGATGTTTATTGATAATATCTATACTTGTTTAAAATATAATTATATAAAACACTTTATCGTGCATTGACACATAAATCTCAATTTATTATAATATATTAAATACTGTAGGGTGTTCAAAATATTAAAAATTTCTTTCATCAGTATAATCTTCATCGGTAGTGGAAAACTAACGCAAGGAACTCGCTCCTCTCCCTGGCTAGGTGGCTTCACTGCAATGCATTCGAGACATCATTCTTTACCGAAATCCTGCAAATATCATGAAACCGAAATCATAGAAAATACTTGAGACTAACCGCTGGCACATGACGTGAAAGTCTTATTCTAAGGAGTCGGAGAGTTCTGGTGTCGTTGATATTCTACGCTGGTGCTGATATCCTTTTTTTTTTCTACTCTTCGGTAGTGAGTGTATTACGTGAAGGAGCGTCATTTCTTTTCTTCACCCTAGGTGTGGGTAAATTTCGCAGCTTTTCAGGTCTGTGTTTATTTTTATTTTTCCCGTCGGTGTCTATAGACTTTTTGACAGATTTTGGTGTGGAAGTTCTGCACTACGCGCAGCAGTTTCTGCGTGTACTTTAATTTTGTATTTTCAAAATGGATGATCCCTCTGGAGGGCCAAAACGTTTACGTAGTGACAACTCTGCAATGCAGCAACAGTTTCAGTCTCTATATTCCAAAACGTTTATGAATAACTCTGATCTGTTATCTTATGCTAAATCAAATGGATGCACATCTTTCTCCATTAGGATAAAAGGTATTTCGAAGCCCATATCCACGGCTAAACCTAATTTCTTGAAGCAGCAGCTGACAGCTCAACTTTCAAACCCAGAAGATATTTTAATCGTCAAACGCACTAAGACGAACGACTTGATAATCACAACAACTTCCGTCGAATGCACCCTTGAGTTACTAAATATCACACAGATATTAAATACTCCAGTTGAGCATGAAATCTTGATAGAATCCTTAACAACTAAATTTTTACTTCGCAACATTGATACTGAAATCTCTATTGATGACTTATTTACGGAACTATCAATTCAAGGTCATCATATTTATTCGATTCGTCGTTTTTTCAAACGTGATGGCAACACAATGTCTCCCTTACCAAGTGTGTTAATAACAATTGTTGATCTACAAATGCCCCACGAAATAATTCTATGGTGGGAAATACATCATCCCACCCTTTTCGTAGATAGACCACGACAGTGCGATAACTGTTGCAGATTTGGACACGGAAAGAAAACATGTCGTAGCAAACCTCGATATTCCCGATGTGGTGAGGAACATCATGTTACCTCTTGCACATCTTCTGAATTACATTGTTGTTTATGTGGTGATTCGCATGAAGCCACCTCCTTTCAGTGTCCGAAGCGCCAACTTGAAACCACTATTCTCAACTATAAATGTACCAGACGTACTACATATGGTGCAGCTCAAGCGGCCATATTACCCTCAAGACAGACATATGCATCTACAACCCGGAAAAATCTAATTCCTCCATCGGATGTTACTACAACTCAAGAAATGTACAATGGGATGTCGCATCTTATCACATCGTTAATAGAAAAGGCTCTGTCTGCATTCGAGAAGCGATTATCAGTCATGTTTTCCTCTTTCATGCCGGAATTATCAAGACAGACTGACTCAACTACCCAAAGCAGAATTGAGATTGCACCTATTTCTAAACCACTTAATCCTCAAGACATATCTTCTGCACAAATTGCCATGGATAAGAATGCTTCTCTGAAAACGTCCTCAAGATTGAATATTCAGGAACAGAGTGCGACAATGAATATGACCATTCCTTTACTCCGACCTTCACAATTAAATTTTGCACAACCTTCTACTTCTACTATGGACCTCAATGTACCACAGGACCCTGATGATCCCATCAATAACTTTTCTGCTATGGATTTTCTTGACAGTCCTTACATAACTCGTAAAGGAAAACAAAAGTCTAAGAGGAAGAAATAATTCGTTCCCTCCTCCATTTCTCCTTTTTCTTTTTATGTGTCTTATTTTTCTTCAATGGAATGCCAGAAGCCTTCGTGCTAACTCCTCTCTCCTGTTGCTTGGAATTTCTTCCTTTTCCCCGGACATCATTTTGTTACAGGAAACTTGGCTTGATTCTAATTTTCATTTTATTCTCCCTAATTATATTATTTATCGGAAAGATCGTGTTACTGGACGTGGTGGAGGCCTTATGATTGCTGTCAAAGCTTCTCTTTCCAGTCGTATCCTCGACATTCCAGATAATCCATCTGGTTGCACCGGAGAATTCATGGCGATTGAAGTATTTTTCCAACACAAATCGTTCATAATTGTTAATGTATATATCCCGGATGCCATTTATGGTCCTAATATCCTTAATTATCTGGAAACTACACTACCACCGATTTCACTGATTGGCGGAGATTTCAATGCTCATCATCCACTGTGGGGTTCTTCTTTTTCCTCCCCTCCCGGACTCCAAATTGCCTCTTGGCTTCAAAATTCTTCTATGTGTTTAATGAATGCTGGCACAACCACCAGACGAAGTTTCTTAACCTCATCATGTATCGACTTAACCTTCTGTTCCGAAAATATCTTTTTAAATAGTTCCTGGCGTGTCATCCCATCAACTTGGGGTAGTGATCACCATCCCATTATAATACGGATTTTTCATCATAATTCTTCATTACAGCATGTAGAATCCTTCCTTTTAAACAAACAAATTGATTATAGTTCCTTTCAACGATTCTTAGAAAACACCGACCTATCTGAAATTACTTGTTATGACGGTTTTGAAAAGCACATTCTTTTAGCTGCGGAAACTGCCATTATCACTCGCAGACATTATAGAAAATCTTTGATTCCATGGTGGAATACAAAATGCCAAAAAGCATTGGCAAAAAAACATCATAATTTCTTCATTGCACGATCATCTTTGCTAAAGTCTGATTGGAAGAATTATAAACACAGTGTAGCTAAACTTAAAGTTACCATTTCACGTGCAAAACAGAGATATTGGAATCGCATATCCAACATTATTCGTTCATCTACCAACGTCTTCTCACACTATCGTAGACTTCAACATTTTTTAGGATCTCCATCTTCAACATCCACGAATCTCCTCATTCATAATTCCACCATTTGTGTCGAAGCTCAGGAACAAGCCAATTTGTTTGCCACTCAATGGGCGACTACTGATCCTGTATTACAGCATCCAGAAATCTCTCCTTCTGGATTTGATTTCTCCTCCATCCTGGATTTGCCTTTTAATATAGCAGAATTAAAACTGGCTATACAACAACAACGGAAAACATCTCCGGGTCCAGACAACATCTCGGCAACCATGATTAAGAAGATTCCTGATAAGCTTTTGGGACAATTACTGATTACCTTTAATCAAATATGGTCAGTTGGCATTATTCCTCAATCCTGGACGATGTCCACTCTTATTCCCATCAAAAAACCAGGTAAAGATGGAACTGACATTCAATCATACAGACCCATCGCACTAACGTCAATCATGGTCAAAATCTTTGAACGCATAATTTGGTCACGCCTATCGTGGATTCTAATTAACACAGCATTTCTTCCACCTGAGATTCATGGCTCAGTTCCTTTTAAAGGTACAGGACATGCATTATCTCCTTTAATCCTCAATATTAATGAAACTCTCCAACGTAAGCATGTTGCAATTATTTTGCATTTAGATATTCAACGAGCATATGATTCTGTGTCCATTCCTGCTCTTCTTCATAAACTTCTTCAAATTGGAATTAAAGGCAATTGTCATAAATGGTTTACAAATTACCTCATGAATCGCAGAGTTCGGACGCGTTGGCGTGGACACTTTTCGGACATACAATATCCAACTATTGGCATTCCTCAAGGTAGCGTGCTCTCACCTTTCTTGTTTAATGTTTTTTTATCTGATCTACCGAGCCGAATATCCATTAATTTCACCATATCCATATATGCTGATGACATCATCCTCTTTGGCTCGGGTGCCAATTTTCATTCTCTTTTCCAAAAATGTCAGGAAAATCTTTCACTTATTGATGAGTGGTCTAAATCTTGGGGTTTGTCCTTTTCCGCTCTAAAGAGTTCGGCCATGCTTGTAACCCGGAGAAAGTAGACAATAAAATCTCCTCTGTACCTACATAATTTACCCATCCCATGGGTGAATACAATAAAAATCCTAGGAATTCATCTTCAGAAAACAGGCTCTTTGAAGAATCATTTTTTACATCTCCGTGAATCTGGCCAAAAAATCCTCAATGTCATACGAGGTATTGCTGCTAAGAAACATAACATACCTAGTGCCACGCTCCTTAGAATCGTAAACGCCACTTTACGTACAAAGTTTTTATATTGTGGTCATTTTCTATCTTCTGTTCCACGATCAAATTGGAACATCATTAATCCAATTTATCACGCTGCCTTAAGAACAGCCACTGGACTTCCCTGAGCTACACCTCTCCCAATTCTCTATGCACTGACATCAACTATACCTTTGAATATAGCTGCTCGCCTGATGGCAACCAAAATATATTTGAAAGAACGTTGCTCTCCGTATGCCTCATCGTTTCGCAATGCATGTCAAGCGCCGCATTATCTCCAACATTATAAATGGAAAACCTCACAAAGACCATTCTTGCTTATAGCTAATGACCTAATGATGACCTCACAGATTCCTGACGACAAGCCCTCTTCCAGAAAGTTAAATCACTCTCCCTGGTCTACTCCTCAGATACAGATCACAATAAATAAGTTTCCGTTTCAACATTCTTTTGATAATCATCATTGTGATATTCTGCATGATTTCAACCTGATCCGACATAATCAGTGGAATAAAAAAATAATTATTGGAACAGACGCATCAAAATCCCGTAATGGCGTTGGATTGGGCATCATATGTCCACAATTACAAGTGAATGTGGCTCTCAGTCGCCATCATATTTTCTCCACTTTCAGCGCGGAAGCTGAAGCTATTAGAATTGCTTTACAACAATACACTACCGAGGCTAAAGACTACATCATTTTAACTGACAGCAAAGCGGTTCTCTCCGGTCTACTCAACATCTCCTCTCAATCTCATTCTGCAATCCTAGCTCTCCATAATCAAATTATGGAATCGTCTAGGATTGTTTCTAGTATGCAATTTATCTGGGTTCCTGGACATCATGGTATCGACATCAATGAAGAGGCGGACAGACATGCTGTCAGGCTAGAGGCCTTTTTAGATTTTTTTTTGTTCAGGCTGTGTATATTTATTTTGGATTTCGCCAAAATAGTCATATGCTACGGGGAGGCTCTCTCTCCCGACATCTGGAAAGTTAATTGCAGTAGCAGTGTACAGGGAACGGCTAGCGTCCGCTGGCAAGTGACCCGGGTCCCTGAGGGCTAACGGACGCCCAGATGGTGAAGCATAGAAAAGAAAGGAAGAAAGGGTTTGGCAACGATGAAGGGAGAGCCGGTCGAGTTTCGGGAGGAGACGGACGCAAAATTGTAAAGCTGGAAAAATGCCGACTGGTAATAGCGGCATTGGCTCTGTAAATACAGCTGAACAGGCATAGTAAGCTGGTGTTGTTGTAATCCATGTAATTGAGCATATGTCCTCGTCCAGCAAGTACGTTGGAAGGTTAAATAAATCTTTGTTATTTTTAAGTAAAGCCTGAAGTTGGACTAATTTATTGGGGAGGAGCCTCAGTATCGAGTCTCTGCAATTGTGAATAAACCGCTTGATTCATCCGAAAGACTCTTTCACCCATCGCGTATAGCGATCGAACCGAGGGACCGACAAACGAAGAGTTAACATCACAAAGTGGCGCAGTCTGACAGTACGCAACAGAGGTGAAAGTAGCGGCGAAGGTGACGGAAGAGTTCCGACATCCATTGTGAGCTGACCAGAACAAGGCTGATACTGCCAAGAGTGTCCTGCGGTGTGCTTCAGGCGATAGAATAGCTGTGAAGGTACCTGAAGAATCGGGCATCACGTTCGAACTGTGGAAAAAGCTGTGAAGGTGACGGAAAAGTTCAACATCCACTGGGAGCTGACCGACGCAAGGCTGATACTGCCAAGAGTGTTCCGGCTGTGTGCTTCAGGTGGCAGACTGACGAGGCGGTTCGTTCCTGTCATCGCATCGGAGGTAAGTATCCTCTTACTCTAGGGGCAAGTAGTTAGATATGGCAGAGGCCTGTACGAGCTAAAATGGAGCTTAGGAGCGGTCGCGATAGGGAAAGGGATGAGTTAAGACGAGGCTTCACAGAGGGGGATAACGCGCAGGGTGGTTATTCAGGGAATGATCTGGGAGGCGAGGAGGTGACAATAGACAGAGAGTCTGATGCTGCGATAGACATGAGAGGGTTGAGGGATTATGGCAATGACAACGATGCGGATATGCTGCAGAGCGGGACCAGAAAGCAGAGAGCTAAAGAAAGGATTGGATATGATTTTGAATTAGAGAGGATGAGGTTAGAGATGCAACTGAGAAGGGAAGAGAGAGAGGCAGCAGAAAGGGAAAAGGAGAGAGAGGCAGCAGAAAGGGAAAAGGAGAGAGAGGCAGCAGAAAGAGAAAAGGAGAGAGAGCATGAGTATAGAATGCTGGAACTGCAGATGAGGAATGCAAACGAGGAGAGGGGTGATGGGCGAACGGCGGCAGTATCTAGTAATCCAGCAGATGCGCGGCTGGCTAATTATATAAAATTATTGGGAAATATGTTAGCTGGAAGCCCTAAAAACCCTGAAGAGGTGATAAATCTTTTTGAGACAGCGGAAAGGGGATTTAAGATATATGAAGTGCCAGAGGAATTTCGAGGCAAAGTCATCATTTCTTTTTTAGATGGTAATTATGCAAATCACGTTTTTCGAAAATTAAGTGCAGAGGATTTTGTTTATTATAAGAAAGTTAAAGAGGCCGTATTAAAAGAGTTTAAGCTCACTCCCTCTGCGTACAAGAGAAAGTTTGAAACTATCGCGAAAGATCCGAATGAGTCATATAATCAGTTAGCCTCGAGACTCAGAAATAGCTGGGATTACTACGTCCGCAGTAGGAAAGTGACAAAATTTGAGGAGCTTATGGACCTGATAGTGTCGGATAGGTTACGTGATAGCCTTCCTCAAGACACTCATGCTTACGTAGTACAGAAAGAGGCGGAGTCATGGGCAAAAGCAGACGAAATAGCAACGTGGGCAGAAATCCATCTAGCCAGTGTAAACAGAACGGAAGAGGTCCTAACTTTTAAAGAGGTAAGGCATAGACATTATGCAGAACGTGTTGTTTCCCCCCAGCAGAGGATAGACTCAGAGAGAAATTATGCGAGCAGAAGGTATCAATCGGCAGTAAATTTAGCTGAATGTAGAAATGTCCCAAAAGTAAGGAGGTGCCATAAATGCAGATCTGACGAACATTTGATGAAAGATTGCCCACTGAGAACTGGGGACCGTGAGAACCGAACTCAGGTGTACCAAGTTAGCACCTTGGATCAGAATTCTAAAGATGTTTGTGAGGCAACAATAGGAAGGGTTACGACACATACAAAGCCAAGTCCAAGCAGTCAAGTAATGGGACAGGGAGAGATACGTATCCCAGTAGATTATGAAGAGGTTCGAATCAGATGTGGCGACCAGACAGCTAGAGCAGTTGTGGATTCGGGGGCAGAACTGACAGTAATCAGAAAGGGGATGCTGAAAGAAGAAAAGCACCCGGTAAAAGACCATCTGTTGTTGCATGGGCCGTTTGGTGATGCCATAAGGGCAGAGGTAAAAGAGCTGCCTTTAAGTTTGATTGAGGGTACAGACAATAGCACTGTGAGTGGCGGAGAAATTAAAGTGCTATGCGCAGTAGTAGGATCCTTTGTTTGCGGTTCTTCAAAAGTCTTTTTCAAGACTCTGCCTCTTCCAACTGAAGACAGCTTCTGAAACATCTTCGTTTTGTGCATTGATCTACACTGTGCTCAACATTCCTGGATCAAGATTTCTCCTTTCCCAAAAAATCGATTTGGAGCAAAACGATCTACAATGTGATCTGTGCCTTTTGTGTTAGTGTTTGTGCCAGCTCTTTTGAAAGTGAAACTACTCTACTACGCAGCGGTTGTACTGTATGTACAACTTCCTGCAATTGCTTGTTTAAGCAATTCTTTCTACTCTCACTGCAAGGAATCGACGCAGCGGGTATATTGAACATATACCTCTCTGCTATTGCCTTTTTAGGCAATATCTTCCTTGTACAGCCTACCTACATTTTGCCTCACTGTTTGTGCTAGTTGATTCTTCAGCGATCATCCGTTATTTCGTTTAGTGAATTCCTCTGAGTGATCTGTGGCCTTGCTAAGGTAATTCAGTGTTTGTGCTTTGTGTCAGCGATCTGTGCTCTTTCCTGCATCGTTCACATTTGATTAGTTATCATATTGTCTGCTCTTCTTAATTACTCAAGGTAAGTGGTACGCAAAAGAAATTTTTTCCTACGGATCGCCTCTGCAAAATTCCTTTGTGGCTATTTTTGCGATCACTAGCTAGTTAAATTTTTGTAGCAGGAAATTTCCCCCTGCTCTTAACTTTAGAGTTAGCTTCGCGTAGATAGGGCTTAGCTATCTACAATATAGTCCAGATAGTTACAAGCTTAGAGTGTAGTTAGTTTTTTAAAAATTGTAGAACGACATTGCACTTCCCTGTCGTTCTCTTAACTCTAGCTAGTTTTGGGTTTTCACTCTTCCGCAGCTTGTCTTCATCCCACACTGCGGGCATAAAGCGAATTTCCTCAGACTACTTTTCATTGTTTATATTGTATATTGATTAGTTTGTTATATAACTGTTATTATTTCTCCTCCCCCCATATTTTATTACTTCCCCCCCCCTCACATTCTTTACCATAGTTTTCCTAACTATAAGTTTAGATCCTATATTTTTATTTTGCTTGCCTCCCCCTTTTCCGCTACCTTTGTTCCCTCCCATGCTCCTCATACCTCCCCCTTCTCACTGCATTTGCCTAATACATCAAAATGTCTCCCCCTAATTCACCTACCCGTAACCTTAATGCTGACATCACACAGCTGTTCAGCAAATATGATTCCATGTCTGATTCAGATAAATCTGCCCATTGTGTAGAAATAATGAACAATGCATATCAAGCATTCAAAGAAAATGGTGACAAATTGAACCACTCTTTTTTTCCTCCACCTCTCAGTCCCCCTATTGATGATATCTATGACGACCTCAACAATTCTCCTTCCCCACTCGTGATAGTTGAAGATCCAACTCCCACCATTCCAACTGAAACAGCTCTTGGTTTTACCACACCTCGCAGAAATAAAAGATCTAGAACCTCAACAAACGATTCTATAAAAGCCGATTTCCCTCCGCTCATTACAACCTTCAATCGTTTTCAGCCTCTCTCAAATCCTGATAACGCTACTGAGGATCAAGCCATTACACAATCTACTGACGTAGCGCCCACGCACACCCCAAGACCTAACAACCCCAAACCAATCCGCATCCCTCCCCTCATTATTCAAGATACAACTAAGTGGTCAAAAATCAATTCCCACTTTGAGACTATTGCAAACTCCCCTTTTCACGCCAAGATGGCAGGTAATTCAATCCGAGTTATGTCATCCTCCGTAGAGGACTACAGAGCCTTTAGCAAGTACCTGGAAAATCTCAACTACGGCTTCCACACCTACACCCTAGACAGCGAAAAGACAATCAAAGTGGTCATCAAAAATCTACCCGCTGACACCTCCGTCCCTGAATTGAAAGAAGCCCTTAAACACTATGATTTCCCCATTTTGAAGCTTACACCGTTTCATAGAGGACCTGATAAAACTCCACTTCCCCTTTTCTTCCTTGAGACTGAAAAAACCGAGCAAGGAAAACATGTATATGAAATCAAATCCATTTTTAACCTTATGGTAAAGGTAGAGAGCTATGTTAAAGGACAAGGCCCCACCCAATGCCATAAATGTCAAGGTTTCAACCATACTCAAAGAAATTGCTATCACGAACCCAGATGTGTGAAGTGTGCTGGGAATCATCTCACAATTGAATGCAGCAGACCCAACCATTCATCTCCCCCTAAATGTGCAAATTGTGGAGATGCTCACACCGCCAATTTTCGAGGTTGCCCCCTTTTTCCCAAATTAGTTCCCACCAATACACGATCTGTCCCAACAAACACTACTGAACCAAAAAACACAATGGCGAATAATAGAACTACCACTGCTTCACACACTACCCAACCCGTTTCTGCTCCTACACTCACTTATGCTAATGTCGCTTCACGAAACTCCTCACTCCCCAACAAAATCCCTCCACCTTCTCGTACTAGACACCCCGTCCATAACCCTAATACTGGACGAGGTGTAGAGCTTGAGAATGCAAACATACTCAATGTTATTCAAGAACTTTCCTCACTGTTCCAAAATATAAATCTCCGCAAACTCCTATCCATTGGTTATAACCTCCTTATCAAACTGCGTCAATCTGCCTCCTTCGCTGACAAATGTACCATCCTACTTGAGGCAGTCAGCCACATCAGTGAATATTTCTTCTGCCATGGATAATCTTCTCCCTAATCTTACTGTCGTCTCCTGGAATGCAAATGGGATCAGATCCGACTTCATTGAATTTCAACATCTTCTCTCCTCTCAGGCCATTGACATTGCACTTGTCCAAGAAACGCACCTCAAACCAGGGAAAACCACTAAGGTACCAAATTATAGCTGCTACAGGAATGATCGACTCCACAATAAAGGTGGGGGGACTGCCATATTTATCAAAAACTCTATTCAACATGCGCTTATTCCTACTGATGGCCTGGTTTCACTTGAGGCCACCAAAATTGTCCTCACTTCTACTCCTCTAGGCCATGTGCATCTTGTGAGTGTCTACAAACCCCCTCAGGCTCCCTTCACTGATTCTGATTTCACCTCCCTTATTACTACCAACACCCCTTGTATCTTAGCTGGCGATCTCAATGCCAAACACACGTACTGGGGGAGCCGATCTTGCAACACTGCTGGACGTGCTCTCCTTACCTTTAGTACTGCGAATGGCATTATCGTTGACGCACCTTCTGCCCCTACGTTTTACTCTGCTAACACTAACATTCGACCCGATATTCTAGATGTCGTACTCCTCTCCAAATTCTTTGCCCCTTATGAAATCACCGTCCTCAACTCCTTATCTTCTGATCATTGCCCTGTTTTAATTAAATTCAATCTTGCACTTAGAATTTCCCCCACAGTCACCTCACATATCAACTGGAATAAATTTAAACACTATATTAACATTACTGTACCCTGTAAGCCTATTATTAAATCCACTAAAGATATAGATCTTGTCCTCACTGCTCTAACTAACAACATCACCAATGCTTTAACTTGTTCCACTCACCACAAACTCCCTGACTTAAACTACAATAAACTAACTCCCCAACTAATTACACACATTCATATTAAAAACCATGCCAGGAAAACTTGGCAATCCACTAGAAACCCCCATGATAAAACCACCTACAACAAACTTCGAGACCAATTACGGAAAGACATTCAATCCTTTAGAAATGAAAACTGGACTAACAAGGTTGCCCAATTGAACCCGCAGGATGGATCCATTTGGAAAATGATCAGATCCCTTAAAGGCAACCTTAAGAACTCAGGTCCACTTCATGGGATGGGTGGCCTAGTCTACACTGACTCAGATAAAGCTGAAGTTTTTGCTGACTCTATGGAGTCGCAATTTCAGCCTAACGATCAGTTTACAGACGAAACCCACATCCATCGAGTGAACAGAGTTCTCTCCAAATTCCTACTTGCCCCACACTCTGACACTCTTCCTTGGATTTCCCACACTGAAATTTTAGCTGCTATTGCCAAACTCAAAACTAACAAAGCACCTGGTTACGACAACATTAAAAACACTGCAATCAGAAACCTCCCACACAAAACAATTATATTATTGCTAAATATTTTCAACTCCTGTCTCTCGTTTAATTATTTCCCCCACATCTGGAAGAATGCACTCGTTTCAATGCTTCCCAAACAGGGCAAAGACCCATTGTTTCCTGATAACTACAGACCTATCAGTCTTTTGCCCTGTTTGGGAAAGCTATTTGAGCGACTCATTCTTAACAGATTTAATGATTCCCTTCATACCCTTAAAATTCTCCCTGATATCCAATTTGGCTTCCGTCCCAAACATGCCACAACCCACCAAATCCTGAGGGTGGTTGAAGAAATCGCAACCGCTTATAACAAAAAAGAACACACGGTTGCTGTTTATATTGACATTGCGAAAGCCTTTGACAAGGTTTGGATCGAGGGACTTCTTTTTAAACTTATCCAGTTTAATTTCCCTCCGGCACTCATTCATCTTCTCTATAGCTACCTCCTACACCGCTCTTTCCAAATTAAACTTCATAATGATATTTCCACTGTCCGACCCATTTCTGCAGGAGTGCCGCAGGGATCGATTCTGGCTCCTACCTTGTTCAATGTCTATGTTTCTGACACTCCAAGAGTTGATAGAGTTTTTTGCGCTATGTATGCCGACGACACCGCTTTTTATCCTCGTCGCTTTCGCTCCAAATTGCACGAAATCGTCTCCAAATCATGTTGGACTCCTATGAGGACTGGTGCACCTCATGGCGAGTTCAAATTAACACCAACAAATGTATGGCAGTCATTACCTCTCGCAAGAGAAACCCCCATCTTGACAATTTCCTTTTATTCGATAAGCAAATTGCGTGGAGTGACACGATAACCTATCTTGGCCTCACTATCCACAAAAACCTCATTTGGACTCCACACATTGAAAAAGTCCTTCACAAAGCTCGTATTGTCAAACTCAAATTACTCCCCTTGATTGGCAGGAAGTCGAAATTATCACCCACACTCAAAATTCTCATCTATAAACAAATCATTCGGCCTATTCTCCTATATGCAGCCCCAATTTGGGGCACTTGCTCTCCTACATGTATCTCCAAATTACAAAAATTTCAAAATTCTATCATCCGATCAGCTGTAGCAGCTCCCTGGTTTGTACGAAACTCCATTCTTCAGCGAGATCTACAAATTCCTGACATCTCTGAGATAATTCACAACATGGCTAATAAATTCCATGCTGATGCTCAAACTCATCCCAACAATTTGGTTCTTCTTGCCCTCGATTATGAAATTCATCCCAACATGCGACGTAGACGCCCCAAATCCCTTCTTTCCTAGGCTCCTTTTCTTTTCCCTTTCTTGTCCTGACTTAGTTTTCAAATTACATATCTCTGTTTTCATGTGGTGAGGCCCTCCCAAGACCTGCATTTTTAATCCAGCTCCGGGGGCGGCCACTATCCTGGGTAGACAAAGGATCCCCCTTTTTCTTCCCCCCACATGAACTAATCTCACTTGACGGAAATGTCTCGGCATTGCGCCGAAGTAGTCTAAATTTTTACCATAGTTCTACATCCGATGAAAGAGATATGGGTCTCGACCCGGTGCTCTGCATAGTCCTTAGTGATCTTTGATCTTTGATTTGAGCATACTTACCTGGCGTTGGGGATGCCTTGATCAGCGAGGCGGCTCCCCCGGGGATAGGCTTTCTCATTGCACTTCGAGATTGCTGACCCCCGCCACTTTCGCAAACTGCGATAGATGGAGCGTGTAATTTTTGGTAGTGGGGACTGCGTTCGCGCGGACCCTATATTTCAAACGAAAGACAGTGATCTGATTTTGTGGCCATTGTGTGCAAAAGCATCTTTCAAAGGTAAAGTTCTTTATTGATTATTAAACGATATAGTCATCCTCTATATATCATCTTAGGTATAAGAATTTAATGGACTTTCTACTCATTAATATGCAAAATCGAGGTTTCACTATAACCTCGTTTTCCTTTTCATAACAAATATGCATATGTGAAAATTTAACTGCTTTTATAATCAATATTGATTATTTGATTATAAAAAGATATAGTTTACTGACGGATTTTGGACGATGGTGAGGGAGGTTAAATTTTTATCTAATACCTAAAGTGCTGGCCCCTGCACTTTTAAAAAAAAATCTTCATCCACACTATGAAATGGGAAAAGACTGCTTATTCATGGCGGTATTATGCCTGCAGGTGTTTCATTTAGGGACTATGGAAGATTTTGTAGGCCAGAAATGACATTTTTAACTTTACTAAATGGATTATTTAACAATGGCTGTCATTTTTAGTTTTTTCTTTTTTTATTTGATCTGTGAGACAGCTAGTGTTAGGGGTTTTTCTTCCTAGAAAAGAAAATGGGAATAAATAGACCCCTCTTATAACCGCCACTTACAAAAAACCATAATGCTGGCTGCATTATCTCCATGTTTAGCATGATCACAGATTATGACGCATATTAATCTCCATTTCTTGCTTCAAGTTTCACACGTGCACAAGAGATTTTCCATTTCATATAATCTGTTGACAATATCATTCGTTGTGTTAAATCTGCTTTTCGTGCTTTTTCCCGAATTTTGTACCTGAGGGGGGGAGATTAAAACCCTCTTCCTTTTAGCGTTTGAAACAAATCAGGAAAAAAAACTGTTCTTATAAATACTCCGAAGCTGAATTCATTACTTAAAACTGAAACGTAGATTTCTAATGAGATCAATTGTAGGAAAACTTATCAAAAGACAGAAAACTATTTTATTTAAAAAAAAAATATACATTTTTAATGAGCACGAGATGTCATTATATCTCTTCTATACCTCCAGTCTTGATTTCAGCAAACGTGCCGAGATCCATTCGGTCTATTAATGCAATATTTAATTTAACGAAAATTGGGATTAACCTAAATTCGATCTCGAAATATTGATAAACTGTTTGAAATTAAAAAAATTGAAGTTTTATTTTCTATATATAATAGCTACGCTTCAATGCTTCCAAAGAAATTATCAAAGAAACGAAACGCCATCCAACAGAGGAGAGAGCGCCCCCTATATTGGACAGTATCGCAGCACTTTGCGTTTGCTCAGTAACACGAAAGTCTCGAACGTAACGCAAACTGCGATACGTCACCGTTCGTCGCACACCATGCTTTCAAAGAGAAGGCAACCATCCACTAAAGCAGCGTAAAGCGATCAGAAAAAAAAGGGACATAACAGTTTGTCAATATCAGGAAACCATTCGTCCATTTACAATAAAGAAGGTGGAAAGCCCTTTCGTAAAAAGCGTAACACATCCACTCTCTCAGAAGGAACAAAATTGGCAGAGAAGCGGAAAGTTACGTCAACCCGATAGAGGACGCTCTTCGCATCTCCACCGTCTCGGCAGGAATAGCAAACGAGCGAGCTGTCAATCACAAGTTTTTAAATTATGCTCTACCCGAAAATCCTAAGAATTATCTTTTTTGTATATCCCTAAAAAAACTGGCTGGAACATTATGCGTTTTGTGCATTTTTTTATTAGGAATAAAACAAAGGAAACAACGATAGTAATTTTGCGTTTTCACTTTGGAATTTAATTTGTGACTAGGTTCATAAGGAGCGCCATCTATTGACGAAACAGACACGGTAAACGAACGTCTGCAGCCATACATAAGTCAAGGAAAGTCTACGGAGAAGGCCAGCTTCGCTTAAGTGACGCCGTTCTGTGGAATTTTGCCGAAGCTAAAAGTGGCGAAATTGGTGTGCAGACAAGAAAAACTAAGGGGCGAACTGCGCATGCACAGTGCAATTATTTTAGCCCGCTACAGCCATGTTTTCTCTTGATGTATTTAACGTGATTTAATTAGTGTTTCAACCTGTCTAACACTCGTGGCTATTTGTACACAGTGATAGCTGACCCTAAAGTTATTGAATGAGTATTTTATCCCCTTCAGAAATGCATTTTACGATAGCTGCAAAAAGCCTTTGTATGTTTATTTTGAGTAATTTTGCAGAATTTTAAAAATTAATATGTAAAGTGATACATTTAATCATCTTACGAATATGTAAATCAATGCATGTTGCAGTTTTGTGTTCCCTGGAACATATCAATGTATATATAGGTATCTGCACTTTGCTCAAAATAGTGTAATTCTTTTTTTATGGTTGATACAGGGAGTGGCTGCTGCCATCTGTTGAACGTTTATACAAGTAAAAAAAGTCGATATGATGTTTATTGATAATATCTATACTTGTTTAAAATATAATTATATAAAACATGTTATCGTGCATTGACACATAAATCTCAATTTATTATAATATATTAAATACTGTAGGGTGTTCAAAATATTCAAATTTTCTTTCTCAGCATAACCTTCCTCGGTAGTGGAAAAATAACGCAAGAATTCGCTCCTCTCCCTGGCTAGGTGGTTTCGCTGCATTGCATGGTAGACATCATTCTTGACCGAAATCCTGCAAATATCATGAAACCGAAATCACAGAAATATTGAGGTTACCGTTCACAGCAAACTGGAGCGTGTGCAGTAACTGTACACGCTCCAGTTTGCTGTGAACGGTAACTGGAGCGTGTACAGTTGCTGTACACGCTCCAGATATTTTTTCTGAATTCTGTAATCAACCATAGGGTTCGGATACTTTTTTTTTGACACGAAGGTTGCGAGATCGCTAATTTCTAAACCTGGATCGTGTGGGCCAACTCACAGAAATTTTGAGCATGTGCAGTCACCTCTCACAGCAAACTGGAGCGTGTGCAGTTACTGCATACGCTCCAGTTTGCTGTACACGCTCCAGATATTTTTTCTGAATTCTTTAATCAACCATAGTGTTAGGATATTTTTTTTGGAACGACTGTAGCATTCTCAAACTATTCAAAATGAAATCTTTTCAGCTTCCTACGGCGAAGACAGCCGAAAAGATTTTAATATCTTAGTTAATGATTCCGAGCTAGATGACAGATGGCGCTACAGAAATCAGGACGAATACGGCCACGTTGGTGGGGGCAACCCAACCCACCAATCAAATCTCGCATTGAGATGCGGACAAACGTTACTAAGAAAAATGCTGCATCGAAGGGAATAACTCCAACTGTTATTTATGGAAGTGATTATCTGGCAACTGTTGCAAACTTGAAGCTCTGGAAAATCAATTAAACTGTAGTGGGGGGGGGGGAGCGTTGTGGAAAATGAACGTCAGTCTTTTGGAGGACGTCCAGATTTTACAAGATGGCGAACTATTTTTGAACAGTAGGATAGAGAGTGCGGGAAGCCGCAAACGCACTTTGGAATCGCCAATTAAATCAATATAAACAATAAAACCTCTCTTAATTAATATTCTACCTTAAATTTATTAAGTTTTTGATTCTTAGCACTCAGAAGGAAAGTTCAAGAACTCAAAGCTAAAGAACTTCGGGAATTATTTAGTTTTCGATGTGTTCAACTGCGAAGTAGAGCTACATTGCAACATCAGATTTGGGTTACCCCTGAGCGGCACTTTTTTGCACACCATGGGCTAAATGGCCAGGTCACAAGGACCCCCAAGGGCTCAGAGAAAGTTGGGGGAGGGGACCCACTGGAACAGCTGTTAGGAGACAGATGGTAGCCTCCCGTCAAGGCCATTCAACGTGTTCTTTAACGTGTACAGGGTATGGCTCTCTCCCACACATGGGGCCATGGCTTTACATCCCATCCGACGGACGGCGGCCTTTCCAAGCCCATCGGTGTCCCCCACTGACCGTGGTCGGGGCGGGAAGTTTTGCGGAGATAAATCTCAACGCTGTTCCAGTTCGGACTCGGAATTGGGAACTGCAGATTACGAGCCTGGCGCGCTACCGACTGAGCCACCCCCGTCCCTTGTAGTTAGAGCAGAACCAGACTAAACCTCAAGAATAAGAAATGCATTTCAAGTTTTAATGTGCAGCAGATCAAAGACCATAGAGTGCTTAATCGAAGCTAACCTCAGTAGCCAAGTGAAGGAGATGTGTGAATAAATGGAAGAACCGTAATATGAGTTGAAAAGAGTGGGAAGGGGGAGAAGTAAGTGTACAAGTGGCGCCATCTGGCTTCGACCGACCCCTTTCTTAATCCTGATTATTAAGTAGAGATTTTGATCGTTTGAATTTGTGTGAGGGCAGTTCTGAATTCGTATCAGTTAAAAAAAAGTAAGTAGTTAAAAAAAATTATTTAAATCAGAATAATATAAATGCGTAGATATATTTCGACTTCCGGGCCGAGCAGTCACTCATTTGACGATAATGTCCGAAACGTTCTATCGGATGTAAAATGTTTCCCACAAACAATAGTTTTATTAGATATTTTACTGATCCAAAAAGTTGGGGTTGGCTCAGTCGGTAGCGCACCAGGCTTGTAATCTGCAGTTCCCAGGTTCGAGTCCCAGCTCATTAAGCATTCAGAATTATCTCCGCAAGACTCCCCGCCCTGCCCACGGTCAGTAGAGGACACCGATGGGCTTGGAAAGGCCGCCGTCCGTCAGATGGGACGTTAAGCCGTGGCCCCGTGTGCGGGAGAGCCATACTCTGTGCACATTAAAAACACGCTAGATGGCGTTGACGGGAGGCTACCATCTGTCTCCCAACAGCTGTTCCAGTGGGTCTCCTCCCCCAACCTTCTCTGAGCCCTCGGGGTCATTGCGACCTGGCCATTTAGCCCATTGTATGCAGAAAAGTTCCGCTGACAGATAAAACAACACAACCCAACTTATCCAAAATAAAAAAATACTAATGCTCTAGAATGTGAACCGTAATCTGCAATTCCCAGGTTCGAGCCCCGCCTGGTCAACAATTGAGGTTCGTCTCTGCAAAACTCCCCCCCCCCCCTCGGTCAGTAGAGGACACCGATGGCCTCTATGCATGTTAAATAACACGCTGGATGGCCCTGAAGGGAAGAGGGGCGAGGGTGGCTCAGTCGGTAGCGCGCCAGGCTCGTAATCTGTAGTTCCGAGGATCCAGTCCCAGCTGGGTCAGCGTCGAGATTTATCTCCACCCTGCCCATGGTCAGTAGGGGACACCGATGGGCTTGGAAAGGCCGCCGTCCGTCGGATGGGACGTTAAACCGTGCAACCGTATATGGGAGAGAGCCATACCCTGTGCACGTTAAAGAACACGCTGGATGGCCTTGACGGGAGGCTACCATCTGTCTCCCAACAGCTGTTCCAGTGGGTCTCCTCCCCCAACCTCTGAGCCCTCGGGGTCATTGTGTGCAGAAAAGTGCCGCTCACAGATAAAACAACACAACCCAACTTATCCAAAATAAAAAAATACCCCCTCAAGCAGCTGCTTGCCACAGAGGTCTGACAGGAGCCTGTCAGTTTATATGCCAGAGTAGAAGGTCTGTGAGGATGACAGGACCTCAGCAGAAAAACAACACGAACATCCATGCTTTACCCGGGGGCTCGAACTCAGGTCCCTTAGATCAGTAGCCTCTGCACGTTAAAGAACACGCTGGATGGCCTTGACGGGAGGCTACCATCTGTCTCCCAACAGCTGTTCCAGTGGGTCCCCAACCTTCTCTGAGCCTTCGGGGTCCATGTGACCTGGCCATTTAGCCCATGGTGTGCAAAAAAGTGCCGCTCAGAGGTAAAACAACCCAACCCTTTCAAAAGAGATATTCTCTTGTGGAAGTGAACGGAAGTGCAAGGCTGCCAGATCAGTGTGGCCTACTGATCTGGCCAACTACGACTACTTTTTTTTTTCTAACCCGGATGAGAAGTGGTCAACCATACAGAGTCCTTGCTGACCATATATATGTGAGTGCTGACCATATATATCAACCTTAATGGAATAATGGCTCTGAGCTTGATTATGGATCTTGAATTTGCTGTACTGGTGGGTTTCTGTGGAGGGAAAATCATCTGCTGTGTTTTCTGTTTGTGGATTAACAGCCTCAAGTGAATAGATTCACAGGATACGTTTTATCAGCAAGTGGATAATCCTGATCAGAGGCCATCACATGCACCTGAACTCTTGCTTCTATGGGCATCGTCAAGTCTTACATTGGAGGAAGTCTTCCAGTGAAGGATCTTGAATTTTCTGGATGTGTGTGGATCTTGAATTTACTGTACTGGTGGGTTTCTGTGGAGGGAATAATCATCTGCTGTGTTTTCATCATCAGCCTTTAGTAGTGGGGGAATGGATCTTTGCCCCATTGATTAGTGGCTGTTTGATATTGTCAGCATTCCCCTCTCAATAAATATAATTTCTTTAAAAATCCCACTAACCATTTTCTCTCCATAGGTTGTTGGAATGTGAGGACTCTTCACAGAGATTATACCTTTGATGTCCTCACTCAAGAATTTCAGCATTGTAATTTAGATATTCTTGGCTTGCAACAGACCAGATGGACAGATAAGGTCATTTTCTTAAAAATAATCTTAAATTTCTCTCTTTAGGGAGGGAAGATAAAAGATATTTCCAAGGCATAGATTTGCTTCTCAGCACACGCTAGTGATGCTCATCTACACCGGCCACTGAATTAGAAACCTTTATGCAAATGCATGTAAACGTCACTTGCACAGTGTATATGCACAATAGGTGGTCATTCATGTGCATCACCACGTGATCTAGGCAACTATTTAAGACTGCTGCTCGTCTGTAATGTTGATCACAATGGGAAAAACGAATCTTTCAGGGTTCGATAAAGAGCTTGTTGTGGGTGCCCGTCTGGCTGGAGCGACAATTTTAAAAACAGCAGAGCTGATGATTTCTCAAAAGGTGAGATATCTCGGTTTTTTAATCAGTGGAAAAATTTCCCACATTGCTTGTCTAAGAGGCGTAAGTGTGGCGCAATGACAATCTGTCAGGAACAAGATGGCTGTTGTCTAAGAAGGCTTGTACGGAGAAACAGGACTTCCTGTGTGCAGCAATTGACCGAAGAATTCAATGAAGGCTCTTCCCAACCCATATCTCAATGAATTATGCGCAGGGAATTGAACTGTATCAGAAGTTGCATGCCTATGCGAAAATTACTGATTTCTGCGAAGAACAGGAAAGTTCATTTACAGTGGTGTCAGGAACACCGTGACTGAACACTGGAAGACTGTAAAAAAAGTCATGGTCTGATGAGTCATGGTACACCTGTACCGATGTTAGACAGAGAGTTTGGCACGAGCCCCATAAAGCAATGGACCCAGCTTGCCTTGTAATCACAACTCAAGTTTCTGGAAGCAGTGTCATGGTGTGGGGCATGTTCTGTTGATACCGAACAGGTCCCTTGATATTGCTGAAAGATTGGGTGTCCGCCAAAGATTATCTGAACATTGTTGCCAATCAAGTCCATCCTGCAATGTTGACTTTTTATCCAGCAGGTGACGGCTGTTTCATGGACGACAAAGCTACTGTCCAACGCACAAGATGTGTTCAGCAGTGGTTCAGCGAGCATGACAGAGACTTGCACCACCTTCCCTGGCCACCACAGAGCCCAGATCTGAACCCCATTGAGAATGTATGGGAAATGTTAGAAAAACAAATCTGGGAGCAAAATCCTCTTCCATCAAATCTGAGCCAGTTAATGGACTGTCGGGTGAATGCCTGGCATACTGTAGATGTAAAGGCACTCCAACACCTTGTGGAATCTATTCCAAACCGCATATGTGCTGTAATTCGGACGATAGGAGGTCCAACTCAGTACTAAATAAGAGTTTCTAATTCAGTGACCAGTATGTGTAGGATATGAGTGCATTATTGAAAGGTTTCTTACAGCTAAATTTCAGACAAGCATTATAGAGAATGTTATATGCTACTATTCCCCCACTGAGGATGTCGATGAGGATAAGGATAGGTTTTACAGACATAAGGATAGGTTTTTTCAGCATATTTTGAATTCTGTCAAGAAAGGAGATATTATCCTTGTTCTAGGTGACTTCATGCCATAGTTGGCACTGACTCTGAGGAGGGACCCCTGGGGAGGGGTAATAAGCCCTTTTGATATTGGTAGCTGAAATGGCAATGGTCAACGTCTCCTACAGATAAGTAAACTTAATGGTTTTAGAATAATTAGCACTTATTACAAACACTGCGACACACATAAGTACACTTGGGTTTCACCAGATGGGCTACATAAGAATATGACATTATATATCAATTAACAGTAAATGGACTAATTCTGTTAGGAATACCAGGTCATATAGGGGAGATGAAATTGGATCTGATGCTTACCTTGTTAAGTGTCTTGCAACTTAAGAAGTGTTGTGCTAAGGTTAAAAAATTTACCTTTAATACTGAAGCTCTGAAAGACGCAGTTATAGCTAAAGCTTACCATGATAGATTACTTAGTTATTATAACAGTCATAGTTTGCTTATTACTTGAGTTGAAGAAGAATGGGACCATTTTAATAGGCTTTTTTGGAAAGTAACAGTACTCTTTTAGGAAAAAAGGAGAAGAGGAGGCAGAATTATCTGAGTGATAAGGCACTTGAGCTTATTTCAGAAAGAAAGAACTGCAGGAATGTCCTTAATCAATACCCTACTAGTAGTAATAGAAAGCATTACAGAGAACTTAATAAACGTGTAAAAGATCAGTTAGCTGCTGATAACAATCTTTGGCTTGATGGTTTGGCGGACAAAGCCGAGGAAGCAGTTAGACAGCACAACAGCAGAGAGCTGTACCAGATAGTTAATGTTTTGTGTGGTAGAAAACGGACAGGCGTACAAGGATTGAAGGATAAACAAGGTAAGGTTATAGAAGGGGAGGATTCTGTCATGGCTAGGTGGGCTGAGCATTTCAGTGATATTCTAAACAATGTATTTTGTTCTACTCCCATTGTTTGCAATGATGATAGATGCATTGGTGGCTTTAATGTTGGCCCTATAACACAATCTGAAGTTAGTTTGGCTATTTCTAAACTTAAATTTCATAAATCCCCAGGGATAGATGAAATTACTACGAAAATGCTTAGAGCTGGAAATGTTTCGGTTACCACTTGGATGACTGAAATTTTAAATATCTTTTATGATAAAGGCATGGTTCCTAAGGATTTTATCAGAGCTATTGTTATCTCTATTTTCAAAAATGGAGATCGCAGTTCTTGTGATAACTATAGGGATATCAGCTTACTCTCTGTTGCAGGTAAAGTTCTTTCCATGTTTGTGCTTAAAAGAATTAAGAATCTGGTTGATTGACAAAGCCGAGGAAGCAGTTAGACAGCACAACAGCAGAGAGCTGTACCAGATAGTAAATGTTTTGTGTGGTAGAAAATGGACAAGTATACAGGGATTGAAGGATAAACAAGGTTATAGAAGATGAGGATTCTGTCATGGCTAGGTGAGCTGAGCATTTCAGTGATGTTCTAAACAATGTGATTAGTTCTACTCCCATTGTTTGTAATGATGATAGATGCATTACTGGCTTTAATGTTGGCCCTATAACACATTCTGAAGTTATTTTAGCTGTTTCTAAATTTAAACTACATAAAACCCCAGGAGTAGATGAAATTACTACTGAAATGCATAGAGCTGGGAATGTTTTGGTTACCACATGAATGACCGAAATTTTGAATATGTTTTATGATAAAGGCATGGTTCCTAAGGATTTTACCAGAGCTATTGTTATCCCTATTTTCAAAAAAGGTGATCGCAGTTCTTGTGATAACTATAGGGGTATCAGCCTACTCTCTGTTCCAGGTAAAGTTCTTTGCACGATTGTGCTCAACAGAATTAAGAATCTGGTTGATGGACAATTGCGTGATGAGCAGTGTGGATTAAGAAATGGTAGGGGGGGGGGGGTGTAGATCAGATTTTTTCACAGGCAGATTCTTGAGAAATGTTTAGAGTTTCAGAAACCTTTGGTTACTAGCTTTGTTGATTTCAAAAAGTCTTTTCACTCTGTTGAGCATCATAATTTGTGGTTGATTGTGAGATCATATGGTATACCAGACTAGTTAGTTAACATAATGAAAGCTCTCTATAATAACACTGAGTCGTGTGTGAGAGTTGGTAAGGCTTGTAACAATTAGTTTAGCATTGCATCTTGTGTTCGACAAGGGTGCATTTCGTCTCCTTTTCTCTCTTTAGTTTGGTTATTTATTATGCTATGCGAAATTCACTACAAGGGAAAGATTTTGGCATTAAATGGTGTGGAGATATGAAACTTTCTGATTTAGATTATGCTGCTGATTTAGCCCTTTTCTCAATTGATGTTGATGAGATGAACTCTTTCATTCGAATTGTTGATAAGATATAATAGAGTAGGTTTGGTGATAAACAGAGAGAAAACTAAAGTGATGAAAATTGGTCAGGCAGGCTGTGATTCAATTAATCTGAATAGTTCCACTCTTGAGGAAGTGTCTCAGTTTAATTTTATTGCGAACTATGTAACCGATATTGATGATGTGTGGCTTCAGATTAATAGTCGAATAGGGATTGTTGCAGAGTCTTTTATGAATCTATGGAGAGTTTGGAGAAATAAGCGTATACACCTAATTAGACTATAATAGTTTGGTTCTTTCTAGAGTTATGAGTTAGACCCTTTATAAACAAATAACAGGAAACTTGATGCTTTTGATACTAGATGCTTGTGCAGTATCTTGGGCATTTGGTGGTTCAGCTTTGTAAGTAATGATGTGATTAGGCAAAGAAGTCGGCAACCTCATTTGAGCAGCATATTGTGATGAGAGACTCCGTTGGTTTGATCATGTTGCCCATATGGATAATTATAGATTAGCGAATAGGGTTAGGAACAGTGTGCCTAAAGGCCTCAGAAAGAGGGGGAGACCTAAGATGCGGTGGGCAGACAATGTCAAACAGGACCTTATTAGAATTGGTGTGCAGTGGCCAAATGCAGCAGATGTTATCTCAGGACAAATATGCTTGAGAAACTAAATTGCATGATCTGGTTGAACCTCCGTTGCACATGGCTGCTTGAAGATAATGATGAATTGCTTAAGGGAACTGAAGATAAAGAATTCATAAAACTTCAACTTCCCTCTTTTTTTTGAAAGATATATAGCAATTAGTCTTGCTTACTCTTATATCAGATACCATATTCCAACGCAGCTTAAAAAAAGTTATAATGACGAAATTGCAAAATTTTATTTCTAATTAAAATTAAGGATTTGTTCTTTGAAATTAAATAAATTATGGTATATTATGGATATCAACGCAACATGTATTATGTTTTATAAAGCCATAATTTTATGCCATAACGATACATGGTACAAGCAACTTAACAAGTAGGAAAATAGAACATATTCAATCCTCAACAGCTAGAAATATTATACCAATTAAAGACCCTACACATCAAATTACCGACCAAAATAGATTTATTTTCTTGGATGTTTTACCTTATCAGAACTCATATAAATATATGCAATTTTTTGAGCACACATAAAAATCTAACATGGTTAAAGAAATCTGACATGATTTAAAGAAAAAAAGTTTTCAACTACCGAATTTTACAAATAACTATGGAAAGTGCCCAAGTGACTACAAAATTCAATACAATTTTAATCTCTTACCAAGGGAAATGCTAGCCGTAAGTTCTTTTAGGGAATTAAGACGCGAATTAAATAGTTTATATGTAAATTAGCAAATTAATATTAACACCTACTAGCAAATTATGTAGTGCTGAATATGAATATAAAAACCCAACTTCATTTTGATATATTCGAAATGAAAAAAAAAAAGTAAAAATTTTAGTAAAGAGAGCAAATTATTTAATGTTGAAATTTTCAAATGAAATAGTGCAACAACATGTAACTGTATTAAGATTAGCGGATGAATACAGAACGAAGGTGTGAAATACTATTTTGTCAATGTATTATCCTCTCCTGCAGATAAGCTGTTAGCTTATCTGCACAGGACATTTGTAAACAAAAATAATTTATTTGAAATTGCTTGAATAAATAAATGATTAAAAAACCAATCATTTATTAAAACTTTCAGTGGATTCGTTGTGGTCTTCAGTAGTTAGTGAAGCCTTTTAGTTTCCTGAATGTGAAAAGGCTGCCAGATCTAGCAACGCATTTGTTATATTGCTAACTGGGCTTTTATTGCTTATGTGTCATGCAACTGTTTCAAAATTGGAGCTTATTAAACGCTAATTGTTTTTGATGACAGGGATATGGAACCTATAGCTCCAGCTTGCGAAACAAGTTTGTTCAACCTGCTGAGTGAATATTGAGAATGTTAATATTTTCAGGTGGCTGGAAAATGGCATAAATTTAAAGCATTTAATCTTTATTCTTGTAGAGAAACTAGGAAAGTTTCTGAATTCAATCAGCCAGCTCTTGATACAAGAGGATAACGCCACTGGTGAATCAACAGGAAGGCCTACATATCACTTAGTTGAAGAAATGGTCAGTTCCTCGGTGGTCTAGCGGTTAAGATGCCCGACATGCTTCTAGGAGACCTTGGGTTCGAATCTGTCAAGACAACCAATTTCTTTTCAAGTGTTCCTTGGCTAAAGGGATTTTCCTGTGATAATTTATTTCCGAATAGTTTATATAACGCTGTGAGCGTGAGTAACAAATATTACTATCATCAAAAATGTGGCAGCTTGGGTGCCTAACTCCTGAAAATAGATTAGGCTTTGCAATTTTTTTTTTGATAATTATTTGAAAAATATGCTCTGTTATTACAAAAAATTTTTTACTTTTAAATTAGTATATTTATTAAAGTTCTGGACCATGCATTGGTATTCCACGCCTTGCCCACGGTCAGTAGGGGACACAGATGGGCTTGGAAAGGACGCCGTCCGTCGGATGGGACATTAAGCCGTGGCCCCGTGTGCGGGAGAACCATACCCTGTGCACGTTAAAGAACACGCTGGATGGCTTTGACGGGAGACTACCATCTGTCTCCCAACAGCTGTTCCAGTGGGTCCCCTCCCCCAACCTTCTCTGAGCCTTCGGGGTCCATGTGACCTGGCCATTTAGCCCATGGTGTGCAAAAAAGTGCCGCTCAGAGGTAAAACAACAACAACAACCCATGCATTGGTTTGGTGTGTGAAAAGTGACTTGCATATGCTTGTTTTGTTGAGAAATTAAATTTCTGTAATCAGGCATTTTACTATTCAGCCATGATTTTGAATTTAATATTTCGGCAAAATTAAGAGTGAATTTTATGTATTGCAAAAAAAATTATAAAGAATTAAGCTTGGTTTTTAGTAATGCTTATTAAATTAGCATTAATGTCAGATTTAGTTAACATATAGAATAATTTATGAAAAGAATTGCGGTTTAGAAGAAGATATTTCATTTTCTGATTCCATAGTTAATATTCCAATATGTTGCATAATACATATGTATAATTATTTTTTATTATAGAATCATCAATAACTTCTGTAGCAGTGTGTGCAAGATCAGGTGCTGGTGTTTTACGTGGTGTTAAAGCTGATTTGCATCTCACTGGAGAAATGTCACATCATGAATTACTAGACTGTTATTACTATTACTGTTATTTTGTGTGAGCATAGTAATACAGAAAGGGATTTTTAAATGAATTAGTTAAAGTGTTACAATCAAAATTAAATGGAGTTAGTTTGTTGGCTTCAAAAGCGGATAAAGATCCTGTTATGATTGTATGAAAATAGGGGAGGATTATGCTTGTAAACATCTGAATAAAGCAATTTTATTTTTAATGTAAAAGCTCAAATATGTTGTTCACACCTTTATTATAGTTTAACCCAAATGTAGGAAAAAAATACCACATAAGAAATCTTCAAAGAATATTTAGAACTCTTTGTAAGACTATTAAATGCTAAGTATAGTATCAACATCACCTAAAGCCATCCTGATGGCAGAGTGGTTACCATGCTTGGCTACTGATCACCAACTTGATAAATCATTGACGGGAATCTGGATGCTGTCATAAAACCAACAGTGCGACTCTATGAAATCGTCAATGCGATCCCGTAAAATGTCAAGAGACCTGGGTTCTAGCCCCAGGGAAAGCATGGATGTTTATGTTGTCTTTCTGCTGAGATCTTGCCTTCCTCACATCATGGACTCCCAAAATCAATCGGTGACTTCGACACCTCTTGATTTCTAGCCTGTCACTCTGACTCCTATTTGACCTTGAATGCAACACCGAATCTGAAAACTCCTCTTATTTCCAAGTTCTACACCCTGAAATAGGAGACCTGGAAATTCTCCAATTTCTGGCTCTAGCATTGGTTTATCGAAATTTGACCTTGAAGGATCCATCACATCCAAAATTTGGCATAATGTCTGTGATCTACGACTCAAAATACCCCTAGATACCAATTTTTAGCTCTCTAACACTGGCAGCTTTCTATTTTAACTTGGACCTAAAACAACCCAGTGAATCCGAAATGTGGCATAATTTTTAGCCCCTTAACACTGATAGCTCTTTATTTGACCTTTGACCTTGAAGGACTCGGTACATCCAAAATTTTACATTTCTGAGATGTACAGCTCAGAATGCACCCAGGAATTCCAGAATGCACCCAGGAATTATATTTTAGCTCTCTAGCACTGGTAGATCTAAATTTGCCCTCAAAGGGCCATCCCGAACAGAATTTTCTTAGCATTTCTGAGATCTACAATCCGAAACCCCCAGATACCAATTTGCATGTTTCTACAGGCCGGACTTCCGCATAAGCTAACTAAGCTACACCTTAGAGCTTCACATTTATGAGGGGCCTCAGATAATCAAATTTCAAGTTTACTGTGTCAAGATTTTTTTATATTTAAATTAATCTATTGTGCAAACAATTTTTTATCTCAGCTGTCCGCAGCAGTTATCATTTTATGGGTTCGAGTCCCAGCTGGGTCAGCGTTGAGAGCTATCTCCGCAAAATTTCCCCGCCCTGCACACGGTCAGTAGGGGACACCGATGGGCTTGAAAAGGTCGCCGTCCGTCGGATGGGACGTTAAGCCGTGGCCCCGTGTGCGGGAGAGCCATACCCTGTGCACGTTAAAGAACACGCTGGATGGCCTTGACGGGAGGCTACCATCTGTCTCCCAACAGCTGTTCCAGTGGGTCCCCTCCCCCAACCTTCTCTAAGCCTCTCTAAGCCTTCGGGGTCCTTGTGACCTGGCCATTTAGCCCATTGTGTGCAAAAAAGTGCCGCTGAGAGGTAAACCAACCAACCAGCATTATTATATACCAATGCTACTATAATGTTTTAACCACATCTATTTGGTATTTACGTTTTAATGTTCCGTTCAATATAAAGAATAAATCCATATTTCTACCAGACCAGGATCTAGGAAAATGTAAGGGGAGGGTTCGTTAAGTGACGCAGTTGAGCCGAAAAAAAGACAGGAGACTAAATTTCCTTTGCAGTATAACACGTTTACCGTAGTTTTAAAATCTTTAAATGATTTGTTTAAATGTAGTAAAATGTGCACAAGTTTAATAATGCTTTATCTCCATTATCGTTACTAGCATTCTCAAAGCGGTGATGTTGGGGAGGGGGTACTCCCTCCCCGTCCTAGATCCGGGCCAAATTTCGATTTTGACGCCTCTTAAACTTACAATAGCCTAGGTCTTCAGAAGGTCAAAGTTTGGCCCTGTATTTCTAGCACTCTTAGATCAAGGTTTGACCTCTACGAAGCTCCATTTCACTTTCAATTTGGTCAAATTTCGGTTTTTTGTTTCGAGACCATACGGGACCTGGATTATCTGTATGTGCAAATTTTCAGAACTGTACACTTTCTGTACTTTCTAATAATGTAATGTATGCGCATTTCATTTCTGCTGCAAAATAAAATTAGTACGATCCCCTGTCAGTCCAGTCAGCCAATCACTCGCAATCAGGCGTGAATCTAGAAAAAATTCGAGGGGACGAGGGAGAGGGCAAGAAATAATCGAGCCGAAAAAGTGTAAAGGGGTGGGGGATTGATTTCTAATGCAGTATAACATTTCTGCGCCGTTTTACGGGTTTTTAAAAGAATTCTTGAAAAAGGCATAAAAAATATCATCATAAAATATCATCATCATCCTCAAGCAGCCATGGGCTACGGAGGTCCAACCAGACCGTGCAATTTAGTTCTCCAAGCAAGTCTATCCTGAGCTACATCTACTGCATCTGGCCACTGCACACCAATTCTAACAAGGTCCTGTTTGACGTTGTCTGCCCACCGCATCCTAGGTCTCCCCTTCTTTCTGAGTCCTTTAGGCACACTGTTCATAACCCTATTCGCCAATCTATAATTATCCATACGGGCAATATGGCCAAACCAACGGAGTCTCTCTCTGCACAATATGCTGCTTAAAGGAGGTTGCAAACTCCTTTGCCTAACCTCATCATTAGTTACAAAGTTGAACCACCTAATGCCCAAGATACTGCGTAAGCATCTGGAATCAAAAGCATCTAGTTTCCTGTTATCTTGTTTACAAAGTGTCCAAGTTTCACTACCATAACTAACCCTAGAAAGAACCAAACTATTATACAGTCTAATTTTAGTCTTTAGGTGTATGCGCCTATTTCTTCACACTCTCCCTAGATTCTTAAAAGTCCCGACAGCAATCCCTATTCGTCTGTTAATCTCATGCCGCACATCACCAGTATCAGTTACATAGCTCCCAAGATAATTAAACTGTGACACCTGCTCAAGACTGCAACCATTCAGATTAACTGAATCACAGCCTGCCTGACCAATTTTCATCATTTTAGTTTTCTCTCCGTTTATAATCAAGCCTACTCTACTACCAGTCTCATCAACAGCTCGAATCACAGCTACTTTGCCTCTTTACTCATTCTGAAAGGGCTTCCCCCTCCATTAGAACCGGCCCTGATCACAATCCGATATACATCAGAGTACATAAATGTGAAATGCGCATAAATATATCTATGATTCTTTTCCATATATTGGGATTTTTGCATATATGTGGACGTGAACAGCATTCTAGTAATGGATTTACCTCTCTTACAGTTTGTCATGTAACCAAAGGTGCAAGATAGAGAGTTTTCTGCTTTAATACCACTAGATGGCACCATCAAACTACTACCGAGGAAGAGATTAGCTGTCTAGGCATGAGAAAAATCTAAAACTAGAAAAGTATTATTCGAATATCGTCAGCAGTGACTTCGGTCGTAGTAGGGCACGTCCTTGTATGAGAAGGCCTGTAAAAAGCTAGGAGTATTATAGCTTATAGGATTCTTCTCTGTCCTATATGTCGCAAATAAAAAAAAATATTTTTAAAGCGCCCAAGTCATTGGAATATATTATCTTTTACAATAATCTAATAAAAAACCATGATCAATATCACGATAATCTCTATAAAGAAATTCAATGTTGAACTTTGTATTGTTGCAATATACCTAGCTCTGATTTTAAGCTTTTTTTTTCAAATTAAACAAGCTGGTTTAAAGAAAATCAGATTCTGCCTGAGGTGCTTTTAATTGAGGATTTTAATATTGATGTTAAAAATCCGCATAAATCTGGGGTAAATGTGTATACAAATTTTGGAAATGATCAAATGATAGATCAAGAGTTGTTGGGGTTGGGTTGTTTTACCTCTGAGCGGCACTTTTTTGCACACCACATGTGACCTGGCTAAATGGCCAGGTCACATGGACCCCGAAGGCTCAGAGAAGGTTGGGGGAGGGGACCCACTGGAACAGCTGTTGGGAGACAGATGGTAGCCTCCCGTCAAGGCCATCCAGCGTGTTCTTTAACGTGCACAGGGTATGGCTCTCCCGCACACGAGGCCACGGCTTAACGTCCCATCCGACGGACGGCGGCCTTTCCAAGCCCATCGGTGTCCCCTACTGACCGTGGGCAGGGCGGGGAATTTTGCGGAGATAAATCTCAACGCTGACCCAGCTGGGACTCGAACCTGGGAACTACAGATTACGAGTCTGGCGCGCTACCGACTGAGCCACCCCCGCCCATAGATCTAGAGAATTTCCATAAAAGAGTGGAAATCAGAAACGATCAGTTGCCCGTACGTGTATATCGATCATGTAGTTGTACAAAACGGTTTTCCTCTAAGTTAACTAAAATTCTGCTGATAATGCTAAAAACAGGAATTACATCAATGAAATTACTGGCGTAAGCGTCAAAAGGAATACCGATGATGTAAGCTTAAAGAATATGTCAAAAGATTGGACAATTGGTCAAATCGTAGAAAACGTTAGTAACTCTTTCATTATATGTGTCTGACCTAAAGGGAAAAGATCTTTTCAATGGCGACTTTCCAGATATGATTACAACATCCAGTACACAGAACTCAATGTATTTTTCCAGATATCAAACTGGGGCGGGGGTGGCTCAGTCGGTAGCGCGCCAGGCTCGTAATCTGTAGTGCGCCAGGCTCGTAATCTGTAGTTCCCAAGTTCGAGTCCCAGCTGGGTTAGCGTTGAGATTTATCTCCGCAAAATTCCCCGCCGTTTCTGCATTTTAAACTAGGAGGTCAATAACAATTAGGTGCCTAAAAGAGTTCATGTCGTTTTGGCGTAGTTAATATTTTCGAAATGTTATCTAAAAGGTAATACAAAAGCCAGTCACCTTAGTTAAAAGTACAGTTAGTAGCAATTTGCATTTCATCAGGTACTGTTTGGACAACAAGTGAACGTTACCGGTACACCTGGGCGGGGGTGGCTCAGTCGGTAGCGCGCCAGGCTCGTAATCTGCAGTTCCCAGGTTCGAGTTCCAGCTGGGTCAGCGTTGAGATTTATCTCCGCAAAACTCCCCGCCCTGCCCACGGTCAGTAGGGGACACCGATGGGCTTGGAAAGGCCGCCGTCCGTCGGATGGGACGTTAAGCCGTGGCCCCGTGTGCGGGAGAGCCATACCCTGTGCACGTTAAAGAATACGCTGGATGGCCTTGACGGGAGGCTACCATCTGTCTCCCAACAGCTGTTCCAGTGGGTCCCCTCGCCCAACCTTCTCTGAGCCTTCGGGGTCCTTGTGACCTGGCCATTTAGCCCATGGTGTGCAAAAAAGTGCCGCTCAGAGGTAAAACAACCCAACAACCCAACCGGTACACCTATTACGGAGATGAGTCTCTAGACGTAAACTGAACTCAGTCATTATTAGGTAAAATAAATAATTATAAGTTTCTTCATTTAAAAATAAAGAGAGAATATTTTAAAAAATATATATATATTAGAAGCTACCGGTAATTTCATTAAGAAAAAACTAGGACATTAAAATCACAAGAAAATTTATTCGTAGGATTAGGTTATTCTTTCGATAAGCAGTTTGGGGCTAGCAGTTTGGGGCTATAAGTACCTAGACTGTAATATTTGAAATAGAGTTAGAATTGTTGACCCAAAAAATCCATGGGTGAAATAATATTAATATTTATTTGAGAGTGACCAGTTTCAATGCTATTTCTGTAGGTTATGAGTGTCTAAGGGAGAAGAAAGCTAGCCTTTTAAAGGCGTAATGCAAACTTTTCGTTTGCAGCGCCCTCTAAACACGACAAATTCCTGCGTTGCAGTGAAGCTACCAGCCATGGAGAGGAGCGAATTCCCTGCATTATTTTTCCACTTCCGAGCGAGGTTTTCAGATGCTTACACCACGTGACTAATTTTATATACGATGTTTGGAAATTAAAACTACTGTTTGGAAATTTAAATCTGAAAACCATTTTCAGTGGTTGACTCTCTTTTCGTTTAGAGAGAAAATAAAAAGTGTGATCAAAATTACTTTTTAATAAAATCATATTTTGTAAAACTGGTAGTAGTTATGCTGAAGAAGGAAATTTTAATATTTTGAGCACTCTACATTATTTAGTATATTATAATAAATTGAAATTTATAAGTCAATGCACGATAACATATTTTATATTTCATAAAATTGTAGATATTTTTCATAAATATGATATGGAGTTTTTTACTTGTATAAAAGTTCAGCAGATGGCAGCAGGCACTTCCCGTATCAACCATAAAAAAGAATTACACTGTTAGAGCACAGTGCAGAAGCCAATGTACATCGATATGCTCCAGGGAACACAAACCTGCAACATACATTGACGTATATATATATTCGGAAGATGATTAAATGTATTAATTACATATTAGTTTAAAAAATTCTGCAAAATTACTCAAAATAAACATACAACGGCTTTTCCAGGTATCGTAAAATGTACTCCTGAACGGGATAAAACACTCATTGAATAACTTTAGGGTCAGCTACCAGTGTGCCAAAAAACATGGCTGTTAGACATTTGGTTTGGTTTGGTTTGTTTTACCTCTGAGCGGCACTTTTTTGCACACCATGGGCTAAATGGCCAGGTCGCGGGGGTGGCTCAGTCGGCAACGCGCCAGGCTCGTAATCTGTAGTTCCCAGGTTCGAGTCCCAGCTGGGTCAGCGTTGAGATTTATCTCCGTAAAATTCCCCGCCCTGCCCACGGTCAGTAGGGGACACCGATGGGCTTGGAAAGGCCGCCGTCCGTCGGATGGGACGTTAAGCCGTGGCCTCGTGTGCGGGAGAGCCATACCCTGTGCACGTTAAAGAACACGCTGGATGGCCTTGACGGGAGGCTACCATCTGTCTCCCAACAGCTTGTTCCAGTGGGTCCCCTCCCCCAACCTTCTCTGAGCCTTCGGGGTCCATGTGACCTGGCCATTTAGCCCATGGTGTGCAAAAAAGTGCCGCTCTGAGGTAAAACAACCCAAACAACCCAAAGCCAGGCCACATGGACCCCGAAGGCTCAGAGAAGGTTGGGGGAGGGGACCCACTGGAACAGCTGTTGGGAGACAGATGGTAGCCTCCCGTCAAGGCCATCCAGCGTGTTCTTTAACGTGCACAGGGTATGGCTCTCCCGCACACGGGGCCACGGCTTAACGTCCCATCTGACGGACGGCGGCCTTTTCAAGCCCATCGGTGTCCCCTACTGACCGTGGGCAGAGGGGGGAATTTTGCGGAGATAAATCTCAACGCTGACCCAGCTGGGACTCGAACCTGGGAACTACAGATTACGAGCCTGGCGCGCTACCGACTGAGCCACCCCCGCCCCTAGACATTTGGAAGCACTGGTTAAATCGCAATATATATACCAATAGTAAGACAAACCATAGCTGCAGTTGTCTAAAATGATTACACTGCGCATGCGCAGATCGCTCCCTACAGTTGTTTTTGTACCTGCACATCAATTTGCCACGTTCAGCTTCGGTAAAATTCCGCAGAACGGCGCCACTTACGCTTGTGCGAAGTTAGTCTTCTTCTCCTTAGACCTTCTTCGGTAAAGAGATAGTTGATTTTGGTACTATACACTCCTTGCTTAAGATCGCTCACGACTGGCTTTATGTCCCATCCTAAGGATGGCGGCTTTTTCAAGCCCATCGGTGTTCCCATTCTCGTCAATTACGGAGATAACTCTCTAGACTGGAACAGGTGGGATTTGAATTTGGGAACTATAGATCACTAGCCTGACAAACTACCAACTAAGACGACTGCACATAATAAGTTACGGAGGTCCAATCATAATGTACCATTTAGTTTCCGAAGCACGGGTTTCCCCATCAAATGTCTCTAGTGTGTACATAAAGTATCTGATCAGAGGCAAACCAATAAAGTAGAACCCTGAAAAATTGGTGCTACATATCACCTCTAAAAGCTAATCCTATGGTTATGGTTCGCGCCTTGGGCTCTTTTGTGAAAAAAAAAGAGTCATTTCGCAAATTTGCCCAGTTGTTACTTTAGTCATCATCATCCTCAAGCAGCCATGGGCTACGGAGGTCCAACCAGACCGTGCAGTTTAATTCTCCAAGCATATGTGTCCTGAGCTATATCTGCTGCATCTGGCCACTGCACACCAATTCTAACACTTTTAACAAGGTAATGGTCAGATCCAATTTCAGCTCCCCTATATGTCCTGGTATTCCTAACAGAACTAGCCCATTTGCTGTTAATTAATATACAATCAATCATATTCTTATGCAGCCCATCAGGTGAAACCCATGTGTACTTATGTATGTCGCGGTGTTTGTAATAAGTGTTAGTTATTCTGAAACCATTGAGTTTACTTACCTGTAGGAGACGTTGCCCATTGCCATTGCAGCTACCAATACCAAAAGGGCCTATTACTCCTCCCCAAAGGTCAGAGTCAGTACCAACTTTGGCATTGAAGTTACCAAGAACAAGGATAATATCTCCTTTCTTGACAGAATTCAAAATATCCTGAAGTTGTCCGTAAAACCTATCCTTCTCATCCTCATCGTCATCCTCAGTGGGGGCATAACAGCAGATAACATTCAAGTCTTTAACGCTTGTCTGAAGGTTTGCTGTAAGAAACATTAATGCACTCGTATCCTAGAAGATATCCACTCGTATCCCAGCAGACCCATGCCTTGGTGATGCTTATTGTCGTCCCACCCTGAAAAGTGAAATTTAAGATTATTTTTAAGAATCTGACCTTTATCTGTCCATCTGGACTCTTGCAAGCTGAGAATATCTAAATTATAACGGTGGAATTCTTGTGTGAGGACATCAAGAGAAAAAGCTCTGTGCAGAGTCCTCACATTCCAACTACTTATGGAGAGAAAATGGTTAGTGGGATGTTTAAAGAAACTATGTTGATTGAGATAGGTAGGGCCAACAATATCAAACAGCCCCCTGATCGCAGGCATGGGGCAAAGACCTGTTCCTCCTCCGCTAATTGCTGAAGTCACCGATGCTGGTAGAAACTTCAGGCACCATCTTTTCAAGTGCACTTTTTCAAGAGCCATATGGCCTGCCTGAGACACATTACTCCAGTTTAGGCTTGACGATGCCCAACTAGCTAAGTAATGTTCAGATACCTGCGATGGCCTCTGATTAGGATTATCCACAACCCAGAAGAAAACACAGCGGCAGATTCTCCCTCAACAGAGGCCCACCAGTGCAGCGTCCAAAATCCATAAACGAGCTCAAATCCATAAACAAGTTCAGTCTAGTAGTTATAAATGGTCAGCACCAGGACCTGCGAAGTTGACCACTCCTCAGCAGGATTGAAAAAAAAAAAAAGAAAAAAGTGGCCATAGATGACCAGATCAGTAGGCCATACTGAACTGGCAGCCCTCCCCTTCCGTTCCCTTCCAAAAGAGAATATCTCTTTTGAAAGGTACTAACAGCCTGCCCCACGAGAAGGCGGGGTCGGACATTAGGCGCCTAGACCTGGCCGGTTCTGTGCATCATCACTAGGGATTGGTGCACAGCTCTCCTCCTAGTTTATGCCTAGCTCCCATTTACAGACAGTAGTATCATGAGTTATAGAGTTATAGGAAAGAGTTGGGTTGGGTTGTTTTACCTCTGAGCGGCACTTTTTTGCACACCATATGCTAAATGGCCAGGTCACATGGACCCCGAAGGCTCAGAGAAGGTTGGGGGAGGGGACCCACTGGAACAGCTGTTGGGAGACAGATGGTAGCCTCCCGTCAAGGCCATCCAGCGTATTCTTTAACGCTGGATTGTTTTACCTCTGAGCGGCACTTTTTTGCACACCATGGGCTAAATGGCCAGGTCACATGGACCCCGAAGTCTCAGAGAAGGTTGGGCGAGGGGACCCACTGGAACAGCTGTTGGGAGACAGATGGTAGCCTCCAGTCAAGGCCATCCAGCGTGTTCTTTAACGCTGGATTGTTTTACCTCTGAGCGGCACTTTTTTGCACACCATGGGCTAAATGGCCAGGTCACATGGACCCCGAAGTCTCAGAGAAGGTTGGGGGAGGGGACCCACTGGAACAGCTGTTGGGAGACAGATGGTAGCCTCCCGTCAAGGCCATCCAGCGTATTCTTTAACGCTGGATTGTTTTACCTCTGAGCGGCACTTTTTTGCACACCATGGGCTAAATGGCCAGGTCACATGGACCCCGAAGTCTCAGAGAAGGTTGGGGGAGGGGACCCACTGGAACAGCTGTTGGGAGACAGATGGTAGCCTCCCGTCAAGGCCATCCAGCGTATTCTTTAACGCTGGATTGTTTTACCTCTGAGCGGCACTTTTTTGCACACCATGGGCTAAATGGCCAGGTCACATGGACCCCGAAGTCTCAGAGAAGGTTGGGCGAGGGGACCCACTGGAACAGCTGTTGGGAGACAGATGGTAGCCTCCCGTCAAGGCCATCCAGCGTGTTCTTTAACGTGCCCAGGGTATGGTTCTCCCGCACACGGGGCCACGGCTTAACGTACCATCCGACGGACGGCGGCCTATTCCAAGCCCATTAGTGTCCCCTACTGACCGTGGGCAGGACGGGGAATTTTGCGGGGATAAATCTCAACGCTGACCCAGCTGGGACTCGAACCTGGGAACTACAAATTACGAGCCTGGCGATTCTTGAGAAATGTTTAGAGTTTCAGAAACCTTTGGTTGCTAGCTTTGTTGATTTCAAAAAGGCTTTCGACTCTGTTGATCGTCATAATTTGTGGTTGATTGTGAGATCATATGGTATACCAGACAAGTTAGTTAACATAATGAAAGCTCTCTATAATAACACTGAGTCATGTGTGAGGGTTGGTAGTCTTGTAGCAATTGGTTTAGCATTACGTCTGGTGTTCGACAAGGGTGCATTTTGTCTCCTTTTCTCTTTTGTTTGGTTATTGATTATGTTATGCGAAATTCACTTCAAGGGAAAGATTGTGGCCTTAAATGGGCTGGAGATACGAAAATTTCTGATTTAGATTATGCTGATGATTTAGCCCTTTTGGCAAATGATGTTGATGAGATGAACTCTTTCATTCGAGCTGTTGATGAGACTGGTAGTAGAGTAGGTTTGGTTATAAACAGAGAGAAAACTAAAGTGATGAAAATTGGTCAGGCAGGCTGTGATTCAGTTAATCTGAATGGTTGCAGTCTTGAGCAGGTGTCACAGTTTAATTGCCTTGGGAGCTATGTAACTGATACTGGTGATGTGCGGCATGAGATTAACAGAGAATAGGTAATGCTGCCGGGACTTTTAAGAATCTATGGAGATTGTGGAGAAATAGGCGCATACCCTAAAGACTAAAATTAGACTGTATAATAGTTTGGCTCTTTCTAGGGTTAGTTATGGTAGTGAAACTTGGACGCTATGTAAACATGATAACAGGAAACTAGATGCTTTTGATTCTAGATGCTTACGCAGTATCTTGGGTATTAGGTGGTTTAACTTTGTAACTAATGATGAGGTTAGGCAAAGGAGTCGTCAACCTCCTTTAAGCAGCATATTGTGCAGAGAGAGACTCCGCTGGTTTGGCCATGTTGCCCGTATGGATAATTATAGATTGGCGAATAGGGTTATGAACAGTGTGCCTAAAGGCCTCAGAAAGAGGGGGAGACCTAGGATGCGGTGGGCAGACAATGTCAAACAGGACCTTGTTAGAATTGGTGTGCAGTGGCCGGATGCAGCAGATGTAGCTCAGGATAGACTTGCTTGGAGAACTAAATTGCACGGTCTGGTTGGACCTCCGTAGCCCATGGCTGCTTGAGGATGATGATGATGATGAGTTTAAGAATGTAGAGCGGCAGGTCTTCTCACACAGGGACGTACTAGAAGGGGGGGGGGGAGGAGTCCGGAATATCGTAATCCCCTCCCGGAAATCTTGTTGCCTTATATTAAATCTCAAAATTAAAATTGTCTACTTGCTTTGAAATCCAAAACAATTTGTCTTTGTATAATTATATAATTTCATTTTAGCCCCACATTTTATATCCGACACAGAAATTACATGAAAAAAACAACTATAAAATCTCTCTACAAAAATTAGATTAGAAAAAAAAACAACTATAAAATCTCATTCCGTATAGAATATTATTTTAACCTTTCCTTTTCGGTGGAATATTTTAGTAACTGGAAAACCCTACTCGTCTTATTTTCAGATGCCCCCTCTTCCGAAGCTAAATACTCGGACCTCCCCAAAACAAAATTCTCCCCTCCTCTCGAAACTAAATCCTGAGCACGTGCCTGCTGTCACAGGTCCAGAGACGAGTAGGTCATTTTCAACTTTTGACACCGCTAGCCAAAATGAAAATCAAGTCATTATTATTATTTAAAATATTTGTAATTAAAATTTAGTAAAATCTGCATAAATGTTTTTAGCCCTCAAGCAGCTCCAAAAGGAGCTTGTTATTGTAATGTGAAGTAAAAAAGGTATGTAAGTGTAAGGAGAGATCTCAGTAGAAAGTCACCAGAAAAGAAACATCCGTGCCTTATCCCCCCCGGGGGGGGGGATCCGGAGAAGAAAGGTTTCTCAATTTCTAAAATATTCCACCGAACAAGAAAGGTTAAAAGGATATTCTGTATGGAATGAAATGAAATAATGTAGTTGTTTTTTAAATCTAATTTTAATGTCGGTCGTATACTATGGGGCTAATTATTTGGTATTTCAAAGCAGGCAGACAAGTTTGAGATTTCGTACAAGATGACCTGATTTTCGGGGAGGAGAGGTCCAGGACCCCCCCCCCCCCCCTCCTCCTCTTCTTTCTTCTGAAAGGTCCTGGCGATCGGATCTGCCGTTGCTACATCGTAGGTTGGGTTGAGTTGTTTTACCTCTGAGCGGTACTTTCTTTGCACACAAATGGGCTAAATGGCCAGGTCACAAGGACCCCGAAGGCTCAGAGAAGATTGGGGGATGGGACACAATGAAACAGCTGTTAGGAGATAGATGTTAGCCTCCCGTCAAGGCCAACCAGCGTGTTCTTTAACGTGCACAGGGTATGGTTGTCCCGCACACGGAGCCACGGCTTAACGTCCCATCCGACGGACGACGACCTTTCCAAGCCCAGCGGTATCACTACTAACCGTAGACAAGGCGGTGAGTTTTGCGGAGATAAATCTCAATGCTGAGTTCGAACCTGCGAACTGCAGATTACGAGCCTGGTGCGCTACCGACTGAGCAACCCCCCCACTCCCCTTCATCGTAGGAATGACTTGACCCATGATATATGGATCCCTTGCTAAATACAGGGTACATCGATGGGTTTGGACAGGTCGCCGTCCGTCGGATGGGACTGTAACCGTGCCTCGTGTGCGGGAGAGCCATATCCTGTGAACTTTAAAGATCAGTTGGATGGGCTTCACGGGAGACTACCATCTGTCTCCTAACAGCTGTCGAGTCCATCCCCTTTTATCAATGCTTCTCTAAACTCTCGGGGTTCTTGTGGCCTGGCCATTTAGCCCATTTCTATGCAAAGGAAGTACCGCTCAGAGGTAACACAACTCAACCTTGCTAAACAGTCCCTTCGGCTCTGTAAGATCAGATGTTCCCACTTTAGTATAATTTTCTTATTTATATTAATCACCCGATGGTGGTTGGGTGTTCTGTGTAAGCGGGGGGGGGGGGGGGGGGAATGATGGTTTTCGTGTTACTACATTAAGGTAACCTTGCGGTTAAACTATTAATTAAGATTCTGTTAATTTACATTCAGCTTATAGTCGTTTGTTAAAATTGTTAAGGCTTCAAGTGATTAATTTAGTGTTAGAACAGGTGATGGATAAGACCGTGTTTCGTCGCGTTTATCGTGTTATTTTGCGATTGATTGAACATTTTGCGATGTTCCGGGGAAAGTTTTAGAAAGGAGAGATTGGGATCTTAGATGCAGTATTCATCAGATTAGAGTAGGATTCGTCAACTTGCAATGCACGTAAATAAAACTGAAAATGTCTTTCTATGGTCACTACAACGTTGTTGTTTTTTTTTTGCAAAAAAAAAACAATTAAATTTAATCTGGATTTGTTACTTAAGTTGAAATTAGTGAAGCTATTACGTCTATGTTGCAAGTTTAAAATAAAAATAAATAGAATCTACGTGGTTTTTTCAAAGAGTTCTTCAGTGAGAAATTTTGAAGATCACTGATCCAGAAATCTAAAAGTATTCCATTTAAATTATGCTAATGTTTGTTTCATTTGGAAAGTGATGTTCGGAGATGAACTCTATCATTAAAGTCGTTGATGAGTTTCATGGTACAACAGGCTTTGATGATCAAGTATGTACAACAGGCATTGATGATCAAATATTTGCAACAGGCTGTGATGCTCAAATATGTGCAGCAGGCTCTGATGATCAAGTATGTACAACAGGCTTTGATGATCAAGTATGTACAACAGGCTTTGATGATCAAGTATGTGCAACAGGCTTTGATGATCAAGTATGTGCAACAGGCTTTGATGATCAAGTATGTACAACTGGCTTTGATGATCAAGTATGTACAACAGGCTTTGATGATCAAGTATGTACAACAGGCTTCGATGATCAAGTATGTATAACAGGCATTGATGATCAAATATTTGCAACAGGCTGTGATGCTCAAATATGTGCAACAGGCTCTGGTGATCAAGTATGTACAACAGGCTTTGATGATCAAGTATGTACAACAGGCTTCGATGATCAAGTATGTACAACAGGCTTGCAGATTAATTCCGAGCGAACTAAGATGTTGAAACCGATCCATTTCGTTAATTGTTTGGGTTGTTAGTAGTAGTTTGTAGTTGTAGTAGTTTAGTAAAGTTATCAAGAATTACATTTTGAAACTAGATGATGTGGAACCTTTTTCTTTTTGCATTAAAATTCTAGGCATAGATTTTTTTTTTGCACTTTTTGGATTACTAGAAATTTTATTCGCATTTTTATTTTGTTCCTGATTTATTTTTTTGTGTGTGTTTTCTTCAGTCTCACATCTGATGTTGACAATTTAAATTGTTTCTCTATGAAGATCTCACGAACGAATCTACTCTTTTGAGATGCCAAAATCTGCTTTTATCATCATCATCATCCTCAAGCAGCCATGGGCTACGGAAGTTCAACCAAACCGTACAATTTAGTTCTCCAAGCATATCTATCCTGAGTTACATCTGCTGCAGCTGGCCACTGCACACCAATTCTAATAAGGTCTTGTTTGACATTGTCTGCCCACCGCATCCTAGGCTTCCCCTCTCTTTCTGAGGCCTTTAGGCACACTGTTCATAACCCTATTCAGTGTTCTATAATTATCATTACGGGCAACATGACCAAACCAACGGAGTCTTTCTCTGCCCAATGTGCTATTTAAAGGAGATTATCAACTTCTTTTCCTAACCTCATCATTAGTTACAAAGTTGAACCACCTAATGCCCAAAATACTGCGTAAGCATCTAGAATCAAAAGCATCAAGTTTCCTGCTTTTATACTATTAACAATTATAGAAAATAAAAATACTACTACTACTAAATTAATTAAATTCGTAAAGTTGAATACATAATTTTTAGAAAATGTGTTATGCAAAATTCTTTATAAGAAATGTATAACTTGTCTATTCAATGGGAATAAATGTCTAATGTCTACTACCAGAATGAATGTTACAAATAACAGTGTAATGTAATAACAGTTACAATAAGAGTGCGCTGCTTATTATCATACAGATACTATCTCCTTCCTCTGATTTTTCGGGGCAGGGGTGGCTCAGTCGGTAGCGCGCCAGGCTCGTAATCTGTAGTTCCCAGGTTCGAGTCACAGCTGGGTCAGCGTTGAGATTTATCTCCGCAAAAATTCCCCGCCCTGCCCACGGTCAGTAGGTGACACCGATGGGCTTGGAAAGGCCGCCGTCCGTCGGATGGGACGTTAAGTCGTGGCCCCGTGTGCGGGAGAGCTGTGCACGTTAAAGAACACGCTGGATGGCCTTGACCATCCAGCGTGTTCATGATGGTAGCCTCCATCTGTCTCCTAACGGCTGTTCCAGTGGGTCCCCAACCTTCTCTGAGCCTTCGGGGTCCATGTGACCTGGATATTTTAGCCCATGGTGTGCAAAAAAAGTGCCGCTCAGAGGTAAAACAACCAAACCCTGATTTTCGAATGACTTACATCAGCAATAAAACAATTTACTTTTTGAACCTCGCTGTGTTTGCCCTCTCAAACAAATCCTTATACCAGCTTTGAAAAGGCATTGTTAACACCGCTTCATTTTTGGCCCGCAAGAGAGAAAAATCGATACAGTTCACATTGTTGGATGGTTATGTAAAGATCGGTTGCGTCAAAAGTCAGATCCTGCATTGTTACGCAAAGCTACTTCCTGCCTTTCACCATCGGAACGGACATTTGACTCCAGGCCTCGGCTTGTTCCAGCATCGTCCAGAAAGTGGTGTGATTCAGCTGTTTCAACAGGTAAGTAATTATTTTAATTTTCACGCAAGGAAACAGAATACTTGGTCCGGTGAAATTCACTTGTTCCCAAACAGGCAGGATTGCTTTTCTAATAACTTTCTTCCCACTTTGGGCAAAAAACTACCTAATTAATATTCAAATATCATCCGCTTTTCGTTCTTAAGAATTGTCCTTAGAAATAGAATTCATTGCTAAAGCGAATTTTTCTAAAAAATGTTCACTTTTTTTTCTTACATTTAAGAGTTTTGCTTGGGTGGGTTGTTTTACCTATGTGCACTTTTTTTTGCCCACAATGGGCTAAATGACAGATTACAAGGACCCCCAAAGGCTCAGGGAAGGTTTAGGAAAGAGGACCCACTGCACGGCCATTAGGAGACAGGCCACCTAAAGTGCTCTTTAACGTGCACAGACTCTCTCCTAGATAAGGGGCTACAGTTTAACGTCCCATCAGACGGACGGTGGCCTTTTCAACCCATCAGAATCGCCTTTCTCACAAACGAAAGGTTTAGAAAAGAAAATGCCTAACGCTGCAACTCGAATAAGAGCGCTACCGACTGAGCCAACTTCCGCCTTAGTTATTCTTTGTCACCAACTGTTTTCTAACCATTTAAGCATTGAGAGCGAATTAACTTTTACAAAATATATCAGAAGGTTTGAACACATTTAGTTAACCAATTTCATAAGAGTAAAAAAAAAATGTTCGAAAATGTAAATGTTTTCGAAAGATTTTCGAAAATGTAACTGTCTCATTAAGTTAAAGTGCTCTCTTTTAGCTTACTTGTTTACTTGGTTACTTAATTATGATTCATTTCTAGTACCTTTTGGGTTGTTTTACCTCAGAGGGAACGTTTTTGCATATAATGTGTTAAATGGGCAGGTTACAAGGACCCCGAGGGCTCAGAGAAGATTGGGGGAGGAACAGCTATTAGGAGACATATAGCAGCATCCCGTCTAGGCTATCCAGCCTGTTCTTTAACGTCCATGTGTGAGAGCCTGGCCCATGTCTCCCGCACATGGGCCAGGCTCGTAGTCTGCGTTCCCAGGTTCGAGTCCCAGTTCGGTCAGCGTTGAGATTTATCTCCGCAAAATTCCCCGCCCTGCCCACGGTCAGTAGGGGACACCGATGGGCTTGTAAAGGCCGCCGTCCGTCGGATGGGACGTTAAGCCGTGGCCCCGTGTGCGGGAGAGCCATACCCTGTGCACGTTAAAGAACACGCTGGATGGCCTTGACGGGAGGCTACCATCTGTCTCCCAACAGCAGTTCCAGTGGATCCCCTCCCCCAACCTTCTCTGAACCTTTGGGGTCCTTGTGACCTGGCCATTTAGCATATGGTGTGCAAAATAGTGCCGCTCAGAGGTAAAACAACCCAACCCAAATCCCACACACGGAGCCACGACTTAACGTCCCATCCGACGGACGGTAGCCTTTCCAAGCCCATCGGTGCGGAGGTAGATCTCAACGTTGGCCGAGTTGGGACTTGAACCTGGGAACTGCAGATTGAGAAACCTGGTACGCTGCAGATTAACGCCCTCCCTACCTTTTGATATCATTAGAGATCCAAAAATTCCTAAAGTACTCCAACTCTGAAGACCAGATAACTTTAATCAAGAGGCAGCAAACGTTTAAAATACGTAAAGCCATACTTTGAAACTGTAAACATTTTTCTATAAATTGTTTCAGTAAAACAAATGTTTAACTGGTTTTTGTAGAAAAGAGGAAAACAATTTATCGGGAACAGAATGCAGACTGATACCGTAGTAATCATAATAAGAATAAAGATAACATTTTCTGATTGAAAATAGGAATAAATATAAATCAAATAAAATCATTTAAAACGATACCTTTATTACAGAAAATATTCAATATTTCATTCATACGACCACCGACTCCTTCCAGTTTTCAGCAGTTCATCTGCATCTGGTGATTTTTTGTAACCTTAATTTTGAGACTGCTGAAGCAACTATGAAAGACGTAGTAGCAGTCTTTATTATAGAGCCATTATTAATGCTAGTTAAGTTTACATATCTTTTGTCAAGGCTTCAAATAATAATTCGGAACAAATCACATTATTGAAAACATCTCCGAGTTGGTCAATATCTTTCCTCTGATAAAATTCTTATTTTCATTGAAGCTGGGATTGGTGCCAAAAATTCCATCATCTTAACCTGCTATCGTTAAACTACAAATTATAACGATCAACAGAGTCAAAAGTCTTACTAAAATTTAAACTTGTGGCTGATCGTGAACAGTTCCAGAACAACCATTCTATTTCCAAATAATATCAATTTTTCTTTAACTTTAGATATATCGTAATGATATATCTGTTATGGATATAGTTATTGAATTGGAAAGTCCGGTAACGATAGAACGAAATGAAATAATTTATATTAAATTGTATTATAAATCGGGTGGTAGTTGCGATAAAACTTTCGCATTTCAATTTTCTTATGGTTTTCGTCCATCATTTCTTGGTTTTTCAGTTCTATATGTTTGTCAAATTCACCACTAGCAACATGCTACCTACCAAATAAAAGCCTGTTATATAGGAGGGTCGGGGATTTTAAAAATTCGCCCAATTTTATTTGCCCATTTAAATCTATATAACAAAAGGTGTCTGTTGTATCTTTGGCAGCCATAACTCATTGGGAATTCAACGTAGAGGCTGCAAAGTTTCAGATAATGTTGCTAGCTGTGGTCCGGATTGCAATGCCAAATATCAAGTCAAACATCCAAAAGGGGAGCTTGCTAGAGGCAAAGATATGTACCGTGCTATTATTACGGAAAACGATAATCGCTGTCAAATCTATTGTTGCCATTTATTGCTCCCTAACTGTGAAAGTAAAGAGTTAAAATAAACATTTAAATCTGCTGACTTTGCCAGATTCTCCACATTTCCAAAAGCATTATTTAGGCGTTACATTGCAGTTAGGGACTTGATTTTCTAACCAAACATGGGGTAAGGTAGGGGGAATACGCCTACGAAATTGGGGACTTTTTGGTAAAGTACATCGGGAATAACAGAATGCCAAAATCTGACGAAATAATTATCTCGATCGTTTGCCACGGGCTCTGAGAGAGAGCGCCGAGTGAGCAATGACTTTTGCATCACCATTAAATTCCTCGTGTTCAAACTGTGTAAAATGTCGGAGGGACGGAAGAATACACAAAAGTGACCATTAGTGCAGGAAACAACAGAATATGCAGATTAAAAGTGAGACACGAGCTGTCACAATTTGTGTAGAAACGAAGCCACGGGCCAAGTGGAATCCTGATTTTTAAACCAATCACTGTGGCAAACAGGGGACGCTGTGAAGGAAATTTGGACCTTGCGGACGAATATCACGGGAGACATAGGGTGGCGAAATCTGTGTTAACGGAAATAAAGGAGATGACAATGCAGTTTCCTTGTAACAAAATTACGCGAAGGTTCTACAGCAGAGTTGGTAGTAGATAAATAAAGGTGTTTTATCGCTGGTCTTGTACCGATGAGAGCAAATTCTAATTCTTTTTTTAATTAAATCTTTCGGAAAATATTTCCATTAAATTCGCTCAAGAGAAAATAAATTCTGATTCATGCTTTAATGGATGCTTTTTAGCATCTGCATCCCTCTTTTTCCTTCCACACTTGCTGCCTATGTGTGGAGGGGTTTTCTCCTGGTTAGAGCAAAACACTCTGACATGGATGGTGCCTTGACGTGGCGTCAGAGCTTTTCACTAAACCATCCGGCAGACATCATTCCAATAGCATATCTATTAATTTTTGAGAACTTTCTATTATATGATTAATATATCGTTTAATCCACGCTTAATAAATGGTTTCAAAGTTAAAATATGAAAGAAATTCCCAATAACTACATATTGCTCTATTAATCTCTTTTATTACTTCATTAATATTTTATTTCCAATTAGATTTGTTGATGATAAAAACTTCCAAATACAGTAACCCTCGTAAGCGTGGTTACAGCTAATCCGCATGTCTTCTAATCCCGATTGGTGGACAGATTGCTGTGAGTTTACGCGTGTTTTTCTTATAGCGCATAATTTGTGCTCTGCTATTTAATTGAGCAAAAAGGTATTTTTTTTAAACTATGGATCTTAAGCATTTGAAGAACGGATAAAAAGAAATCAGGTTGCTTTAACTATCGTTAGCAAACTGAAAGTGAGAGAAGAACTTGAAAAAAAAAATTTAAATAAATTAAAAAATACCTATCTTCCTGTAATGCCCGAAAAAAGGAAACAAAATTCAAGCATATCGATGGTGCAATCAGTCACTGAATTCGTATTCACTGCAAAGGAAGATAGGGCACTGGCAATCTTTTTGAATAGGCGCCCTATATTCCTTTGAAGCGAATACGAAACTCAGTGACTGATTCCATCATCATATCATGTAGATTTATTTCCTACTATTTGGAGCACATACCAAAAGATATCAATTATTTTTTAATTTTTTTATTATATTTATATACACTGGTTTTCATAAATTAAAGGAAACTCAGAAAAATTACGATAAACAAAAAAACTATATAAATGATTTTAATGAAATTTGATAAAACATGAATAACAATGCTAGTTTGAGAACGGCATAAAATATTTCACACGAAATATTTTTCGTCAAAAAATAACACTTACAGAAACTTGTCCAAAAATGAGGTGTAAGATTGCAATGGCCAAAGCTCTTTAATAAGGAGTGCGTGTATTCCTTACAGCAATGCAGGCACGACAGCGATGTTCCATGTTGTTTATGATGTTGTGAATCAGCTCATTTGGGAGTAACAGAAAGCTGTGTCTTAAAGCAGTAATAAGCTCCCCCTTTGTTTCTGGTGGTGGGTTGAGGGCAGCAATACATCTCCCTAGGGCATCCCACACATGTTCAATCGGATTTATGTCGGGAGATCGAACTGGCCATTCCATGCGCATATTGGTCTCCTCTTGAAGGTATTGTTCCACTAGTCGAGCTCTGAGTAGGCGAGCGTTATCATCTTATAAGATGAATGTTTTACCTATTGCACCAGCGTAAGGACGTACATCCAGGATGTCATCTCTATACCTCTGAGCATTGAGGTTCCTACTCGTGAACACATAGAGGTCTGTGCGTCCACCTAAAGAACTACCACTCCAAACACACACGCTACCTCCGCCGAAACTGTCTCTTTGACGGATGTTACTGGGATGATAGCTGTACCTCGTTCTCTCCATGTCAAATAATGTCTGGAATCACTCTGCAAGCAATATCTGGACTCATCTGTGAAGAGTATGAACCTCCATTGCTCTTCCAATTAACATGCATACATGCCCAATTCAACCTATCTCTCCTGTGACGATGTGAGGGGTATACAAATTACTGGCCTTCTAGCGTACAGACCTCCCTCACGGACCTCCATTGCTCTTCTGTCCAGTTAATATGCATGCATGCCCAATTCAACTTCTCCCTCCTGTGACGTGACGTGAGAGGTATTCAAATTATTGGTCTTCTAGCTTACAGACCTCCCATATGAAGCCTTCTGCGCACAGAAGACGCTAATACAACCCTCCCAGTGGCTGTTGCAAGAGAGGATTGTAACTGACAGGGAGTAGATGTCCTGCTCCTTCGTGCTATTAATCGCAAATATCGGTCTTTTACTGCAGTCGTAACTCTGGCCCTTCCTCGGCTAAACCTCTGAGACGTGGAATCTGTGCTAAGAAATTCATTTCACAGTCTATGGACGACAGAAGGACTCACATTCAGCCATCGTGCCATGTCTGATTGATTTTAGCCCGTTTCGAGCCGGCCAATAGCTCTCCACCGCAGTGCACTTGGCAAATGATGTTTCGAGGTCATTCCTACAAAATGGCTATTTCGAATTTCTTTACTCACATTTACCACACAAAATAACAATCCACTCGGAAACACCCGTTTTTATGCCGCTATCTGATTACTCAAATTCACACAACTTATACTAATTTGCATACAATATGTTCACTCGGCATTACTTTGCTGGTTACATGAACAAGTTTGGTGAGGATCACACAATGTTTTGGCGAATTATTGGGATTTTTCCCATTTTTCTTTAATTTATGGAAACCAGTGTGTGTGTGTATATATATATATTGTTACTATACACAGTCGTATCAGAATAACATGACCACCTACAAAATAATGGGAATAACCACCCTTGGCCCGGATGACAGTACCGAGATGGCGTGGCATGGACGCAATGAGGCCCTGGAAGGTTGCCAGAGGCACATGTGCCCATTCGGATTCCAGCAGAACACAATGGTTCCGGAAATGACGTGGTTGTGGGTCCGCATGCCGTACCTGTCGATTCAAATGGTCCCACAAGTGTTCTATGGGATTGAGGTCTGGCGATTTTGCCAGCCAAGGGAGAATACATCACTGTCGTGTTCCTGGAACCAGTCACGCACCACCTTAGCGACATAGCAGCGTGCATTGTCCTGTTGGTAAATACCATCACCACCAAGGTAAACCTCCAACATGAAGGGATGCATGTGGTCAGCGTGGATGGACAGGTAGCCATTGGCGTTCAGGGACCCATCCAATGGTACCAGCAGTCCCAGGTCATACCAGGAAAACATCCCCCATACATCCACACTGCCACTGGCGACCTGTACTTAAACAAGAAGCGTGTCCGGGTGTTGGTTCTCATGTTTCTGACTCGTATCCGCCTGTCATTACTCTGGAGTAGAAACCTCGAGTGTTTGGAAAATAAAATCTGAAAACCCACTATTTATGTGTAAAATAGCGAGAATTCTCAGTGAATCCATGATAAGTTCGACTTGCTTCGTGACTCTAAAGAGTGTGGCTCCTTGTAAGTCACTCAGCTTGATTTAACTTTGCATTCTCAGTAAAACTTCAACCGCCGAAAAAAACGTAAGTTCCTCGGCGGTTATTTCACACCCCAGCCATCTCATTAAAGAAAAATAGAGAGCTGGAAACGAAAAGAGAAGTATCAGGAAAGAGATAGGAAAGCTTTCCTAAACACATTCTCACATTACAAGAGACAAGAATATAAAATTACGATACTCAATTTCACACGCAAACGTAAAGGCACACAAGCGCTCGAAAACGGCCACGATGCGCTACACGGGTCAGCCCGACAGAGGGCGCCCTGCGCATCGTCTCCGTGCCATGCGAAGGGCAGCAGAGAGCAAGCGTCACTTACACAGGAGGGGCCGGCGCTCCGCACAGATCCAAGCCCGATCATTGGCTCAGCGTGCCGCGCGCCGGCTCCTCCCCCCAGCCGGTCGGAGACGAGTGGCGCCTGTGACGTCAGGCCTCTCCTCCGACTGAGAAACGAATGTTATGATTTTGGACTTAGAAAAAAACAGCGCTCGCTCGCGCAAACGGGCGGACGCTGCTCAAACAAGCCTTTTTACATTAATAAACAAAATTTTTGGCCGGGGCCAAGAAACAAAAACTATTAGAAATAGAAAACCTACAGTCCAAAAAAGACACTAGAAAAAAACTGGGCACGCAGGCCACTGGGAACATATTAAAAAACACTACAAAAAAAGAAAATCTTTCCAATTTTTCCAGAAGAGGGTTTTTTTTTTGAAACCTCTATCAAGGCTTCTCCTCCTCTGGACACATTTACAAATAACCTTAAAAGTATTACTGGGCAACCAATAATTATTATTATTAAAATGTCGATAGCATCGGCCCTTCCAAAGCAGCGCTTTCGTCGTGCCGAGAACTATGTTCATGACATAATTACTTTTCCTGGTCCCATTAGTGTGGAAAAGGACTTCTTCTAACGAGAGGCTCTGGATCTTCATCCATTTACATATATCCTTCCAAACCGCTGCCGCAAATGGACAGTGATAAAGAATATGACCAATATCTTCGATATTATCGCAAATTTGACATTTATCGGAGATAAAGGCCATTCTACTATGTAGAATAAGCCGGGTCGGAAGGGCATTGTGAGCCGCTAGCCAGTTTATGTCCCGATATTCCGTAATGGTACCAGGATTATAAATATTGTCCCAGGCTTTAGTCCAGTCGATATTGGGATATCGATAGGCGATGGGAGCCACCCAGGGATGCAGAAAAGACAAATACAGGTCCCATAGAGGCATTTCGCTGACCGAAGCACCGCTACTCAGCCTCTCACAGAACCTGTATACGTCCGCCAGCTCTCTATAACGTTGGGACATGTTTACAGATTTTGGACCACGATATTCTGCTACCTGGCTTCCCAGTTCACAGAATTTCCAGCCCAAATAGTTACTGAAAGCGGCACCTGGAAAATCAACACTAGAAATATTAAGAAGTGCCGTTTGCAGGGAAACTGCTTTCTGCCAAGAACCGGGATGTTTAATATTCAAACCTCCTTCCTTACAGGGGCGATAGAGCATGAATCGTGAGATTTTAGCCTTCGTGCCCTGCCAAATAAAGTCAAAAATAATTTTTGTAAATTCCGAAAGGAACCTTGTTGGAGGCCTGAAAACGCTGCCTAACAGAGTGAATTTTGAAATCAAAATTGCATTTGCCAATTTGGCACGGTTGGCGAGAGACAAGTCAACTCCAATCCAAATCTGTTGACTTTCTTTTGCTTTTTTTAGCACTTCGGTCCAAGTTTTATAATGGCAACCTGTTCTATCAAAATACACGCCAAGTATTTTGATAGGCTCATTAATTGGCACAAAAATATTATATCTGTTTTCTTTCCACTTGCCCCATGTCAGAGCTCTTGTCTTATCCAGATTAAGCTCCGCCCCAGTGGCTTTCGAATAAATTTTGAAGACGTTAAAAAACCTATCTAGAGAATATTCATTCTCAAAAAAGAAATTTATGTCGTCAGCATAGGCGACATATTTAAGCTGGACGCTGGTCCTGATTTGTCAGAGAAGGCAACCTTTTTCCACTCTTCCACTGTCCAATGAAATATTTTCTTTAATAAAATCCCATTTTGTAAAACAGATAGTAGCTATACTCAAGAAAAGAATTTTAATATTTTGAATATTCTACAATATTTAATGTATTATAATAAATTAAAATTTATGGCTCTATGCGAGATAACATGTTTTGTTTAATTATATTTTATAGAATTTTAGACATTTTCAATAAAAGTCATATCGAGTTTCTTAGTTGTATAAATTGTCAATAGATGGCAGCAGGCACTTCTCGTATCAACCGTAAAAAAATTTACTATTAGAACAAACTGCAGACACCTATACATCGATATGCTCCAGAGAACACAAAACTGCAACATACATTGACTTACATGTTCGCAAGATGATTAAATGTATTAATTTACATATTAATTTTAAAAATTCTGCAGATTTACTCAAAATAAACATACAACTGTTTTTCCAGGTATCGTAAAATGTACTCCTGAACGAGATAAAACACTCATTGAATAACTTTAGGGTCAGCTATCACTGTGCCAAACAGCCATGGCTGTTAGACATTTGGAAACACTGGTTAAATCGCAAAATACGTACCAATAGTAAGACAAACCACAGCTGCATTGGGCTAAAATGATTGCACTGCGCATGCGCAGATCGCCCCTTACAGTTTTTGTGTCTGCACATCAATTTGCCACGTTCAGCTTCGGTAAAATTCCGCAGAACCGCCGTTCTGCGTTCCACTTACGCTTTGTGCGAAGTTAGCCTTCTTCTCCTTAGACCTTCTTTGATTAGTATATACTCCGTTTCACCTAAGACCTGATTTCAACAGCTGTTTGCTTATTGGCTAAAGATCTTGTCACTACTTATAGGTGTATTTGTCCGCATAAGAAAATAAGTGTAGAGTTCTCGGATATATTGATTTCAACAATGCATGGTCAGGAAAAATAATAAATTTAATCTACTTTATTTTGTTGCTAGATGATGCACTTAAACGATAACACTTAATACTAACAATCAGAAGATTTATGAAATTGAGCATGAAATACGAAACTAAAATCAGCAACTCTCGATGAAGACGAGATGGCGTCCTTGGCTTATTTATGTGCAGTGAAAATGGAATAAACAACATAAATTGCTGACAATTACTTATATGTAAAGTTTCTAATCTAATGATGAAATGTGTGAAAACTCGATAAAGGAGCCTGAGTGGAATTTTTGAAAATATATGTGTCTCTACAAGAATATATTTGAAGTCGAATATTCTCGAAAGTGTGATCAATTTACCTTGACAGCCAATAGGAAAAAGGTTGGGTGCGTTAAAGAACACATTGGATGTCTTTGACGGGAGTCTACCATCTGAATTAAATTATATGCATAGGAATGATGAGGGTTGTTTCAAATAAGGATCCTGAGAATAATATTGTCAGATTGAAACAGTTCCCTCAACGATCAATAGATAAGAAATATAAAGTCTAGAAATATAAGTGCCATCTGGTGACTAAACTGAGAACTAAATGATTATCAGAAATGTAACGAGATTTGGTAATTAACGAAATTTGAATTTAAGCTAAACACTTTACAACCTTGAGCACAAATTATTAACTAACTGATATAATCAGTTAAATACCGTATATAGAACATCATCGTTGGTAAATGAAATATCACGCCTCATCTTTCATCAAAATCTGACTACGCTGTTACTAATCAGTTGTGTAGTAGTCTTATCGCCAGCACGAACGGCTTTTTGTGACTTTGCTGCTTTTTTGACAGCTTTTCCCGATGGCTGTGGTGGCATTTCTATAGAAGAAAACTCCATTTCAGTAATTCCATAATGAAACAATGAAATGCCTTTCAGTTTTGGGGGGGAGCGACCCCCAACTATGATCGGCAAAGCATTGATCTAATTTCATCGTAACTCATACGTCTTGTGAACGTAACGTATAAAACGTACGTCAGTTTGACGGTTTTCACACACCATTTTTCCGTAAGAAAAAAAGTCAAGCTTCCCTGATGAATGGAAACACGCAGAAATTTCCATGATTCACAAATCAGGCCAAGATCCCGTGTTTCCACAAAACTACAGACCCATCAGACTGCTGTCCTGCCTTGCAAAATTATTTGAGAAAATTGTTCTAAATAGAATTGACACTTTTTTGGACAACACAAATGTTATTCAGCCAGAACAGTTTGGCTTTAGAAAATCTCACTCCACTGTCCATAAAACTCTGAGAGTGGTGGAAACAGTGTCAGAAGCACTGAATAAAAAAGAATCCTCTGCTCCTTGTGCTTTTGGATGTTGCCGAAGCATTGGACCGGATCTGGATAGATGGTCTCATTAAAAAACTTATTGACGTAAAATTCCCAGATGCGTTGATTCATCTCATTTCAGACTACCTCAGAAATAGAACTTTCAAAGTCAGGTTTGGAAGATCATTTTCTACTTTGAAACAGATCTTAGCTGGAGTGCCTCAGGGCCCAATACTGGGGACATTTATTTTAACATTTATCTATATGACATCCCAACCATGTGTAATGTGAAGTTGGCTCTTTACGCGGAGGTTACAGCTATGATTGCCTCATCACTGAACGTACATTTTGCTATTCGCCGATTGCAACAGTTGTTAACACTCTTTCAGATGTGGTGTACTAAATGGAGGATAAAACTAAACGCAACAAAAGCTCAGCCCTTCTTTCCATCAGGAAAAGTGCATATTCTCCTTCGTATCGAAATATTTGATACATATATTGACTGGTGCGACTCTGCAAAATATCTTGGGATTTTTTTGCACAAAACACTAAACTGGTCAAACCACATTAATGAAGTCATCACGAAAGCACAGTCGGTTAATTACCAACTAAACTCACTGTTATACGGAAAATCTGCACTGGCAATTGAAAAAAAATGCTTCTCTATAAATTTATTTTTAGACATATCCTACTGTACGCAGCACCTGTATGGGGATACAGCAGTGAGGACAAGATCAAGAAATTGCAAGTTTTTCAAAACCGCAACCTGAGATCAGTTCGGTGCCTACGTAATGGGAATGCCTGCAGATTTCAAGACGCAGCAGCGCTAGTTACATTTTCCTCCGCTTGGCTCTTGCGATCCGCTGTTTTGCTTGTTACTTGCTTCATAGCAGTATAGGTTATTACGCTGTTTACCGCTTACTTCAAAATTGGATTCTGATACGAATTTGTTCATATGTGATTATTTACTATTCTGTCTACTTTCTGCTGGGGCGGGGGTGGCTCAGTCGGTAGCGCGCCAGGCTCGTAATCTGTAGTTCCCAGGTTCGAGACCCAGCTGGGTCAGCGTTGAGATTTATCTCCGCAAAATTCCCCGCCCTGCCCACGGTCAGTAGGGGACACCGATGGGCTTGGGGGGGTGGCTCAGTCGGTAGCGCGCCAGGCTCGTAATCTGTAGTTCCCAGGTTCGAGTCCCAGCTGGGTCAGCGTTGAGATTTATCTCCGCAAAATTCCCCGCCCTGCCCACGGTCAGTAGGGGACACCGATGGGCTTGGGGGGGGCTCAGTCGGTAGCGCGTCAGGCTCGTAATCTGTAGTTCCCAGGTTCGAGACCCAGCTGGGTCAGCGTTGAGATTTATCTCCGCAAAATTCCCCGCCCTGCCCACGGTCAGTAGGGGACACCGATGGGCTTGGGGGGGTGGCTCAGTCGGTAGCGCGCCAGGCTCGTAATCTGTAGTTCCCAGGTTCGAGTCCCAGCTGGGTCAGCGTTGAGATTTATCTCCGCAAAATTCCCCGCCCTGCCCACGGTCAGTAGGGGACACCGATGGGCTTGGAAAGGCCTCGTCCGTCGGATGGGACGTTAAGCCGTGGCCCCGTGTGAGGGAGAGCCATACCCTGTGCACGTTAAAGAACACGCTGGATGGCCTTGACGGGAGGCTGCCAACTGTCTCCCAACAGCTGTTCCAGTGGGTCCCCTCCCCCAACCTTCTCTGAGCCTTTGGGGTCCATGTGACCTGGCCATTTAGCCCATGGTGTGCAAAAAAGTGCCGCTCAGAGGTTAAACAACCCAACCCAAACAACCCAAAAGTCTACTTTCTGCTGTCTTTAACTAGAAGTCTGAACGATGATGCAGTATTGTGTGATGTTTTGCAGAAGCGAAACTCAGTTTCTATCGAATCTATTCCAAACTGGATCTGCAAGACAGATGGCTGCATCATATATGTCGGCAACGTAACGATGACATGAGTAATTGGAAAACATTTCTGAGATCACTTTTGAATAAATAATATTTTGGAATCGCGGAAACCTTTGTAATATGGAACTAAGTTACACTGCCCTAACAAAATATTAGAGAATTTCTGTGTTATGTGAATGGGAATCTTACTATGAATTCAAGATTATAATTTTATCTATTTAAATCTCGATTTTCAACAACATTCGTCTAGTATTTAAGGATTCATTATTCCCATTTGTACCTCTGAGAAAGATTCTAGTTTATTGCACTTGATTTGCCATCTGTCTGATTCTTTACCATATGACTTCAACCAGATCGCTATAAACTTACAGTACTGTGCAAATTAGTTAGGACAATAGGAAAATGCAGTAACAAAGACACAACTAAAATATTTATTTGTTTAATAGTGTAGTTAATAATGAATGTGACCCCCCTTAGCTTTAATTACTTCTTTCACCCCCTCAACCATTGATGCCACTAGCTTTCCACACATCTCCTTCAATATCCTAAATTCTATAAAATATAATTAAACAAAACATGTTGTCTCGCATTAAGCCATAAATTTCAATTTATTATAATATATTAAATATAGTAGAATGTTCAAAATATTAAAATTTCTATGTTGAGCATAGCTACTACTTGTTTTACAAAATGGGATTTTATTAAGGAAAATAATTTTAACTAATCATTGAGAAAAGAAAGTTATGATGGTAAAATTTAAGAAATGAACACTTTGAACAGAGTCAAAGTGTATGTAAAATTAGTCACATGGTGTAAGCTATTGAAAACCTTGCTGGGAGGTGGAAAAATAAATGCAAGGAACTGGCTCCTCTCCCTGGCTAGGTGGCTTCACTGCAATACACGAATTTGCCATGTTTAGAGGGCGCTGCAATCGAAAAGTTTACATTACGCCTATGGAAGCTAGCTCTCTTCTCCCTTAGACACTCCTTGGCGGTACCACACTTTCATGACACTTTCTATCATTTTGGTTTTCGTCGTGCAATCCATCTTAGATATACGTGCTTTAATCGGGTGAATTTCCTGGCCACTCCAATATCTTCAAATGTTGCTGGGTAAAGAAGCTCTTAGCAACTTAGAATTGTGGCATGGAGCCAGATCCTGTTGAAATACCCCATCACCGTTAGGAAACAGCTTCTGCAGTGTTGGGACCATTTTTGCCTCCAGAACGCCTATGTACTTTTTGCTGTCCATCATTCCTTCAATGGGGTGAAGCGTCTGTGGCCAGGAAGCTGTGAAACATCCCCAAAACATGACCTTTGGTGGGTCTTTGGGGGATTGCTGGATGTGGCCAGATCGAAGAAGTTCTCCAGGCTTCGCTTGTCCCAACTAATTCGCATAATACTGTACCATTAGCGTAAGGTTAGTTTACCGCGGAACGGTGCTGCCCTCATGTGCGCGCTTGCTAACACGGAGAATCGCAGAAATCGGCAGGCATTCCCATCACGTAGGCACCGCTCAGTTACTGCAGCACCAAGATATGTTCGCAAATCTATATTACACCGGGGAGGACGAGTAGGAATTAGGCTAGGTGCGGTTGAGCCGCGTTTGTTATCTGTGTAGTCAGGTTAACTTAGCTTTAAACCTAACTTTTAGGAACACATTCCACAGCTCTTTTCAGACTTAACGGTTAGATTAGAAAAGTTATATAGGGTTTTCTGGATCCAGGAAGAAACTGCTTCGGCTTAGGTCGTATTTTTTACTTTCTCTTTGCCGCCCATCCAAATGCATACCAGACTTTAAGCGAAAAAGCGGCTTTCTGTTAGAAGACGATAACCCTCGAGTTTCATGCAGTCCCCCACCACCAACCCCCGTATTACAAAAAAAAACCTCCCCCCAAAGTGAAGTAGCTCCCTGCAGTAGCAAAAATATCACTGTCATAGATAATAATAATGACATTTGTTCAGAACCCGCTATCATGATCCCAGATTCAGAAGAAGACCATATACTTAAAGAAAATACAATACGCATCATTAGCTGTAGTGAGGCAGATATCGCAGTCTGTGGCACAGCGAATCTTCGGAACGAAATAAAATTGATTTTTGACAAAAAAATTAAGACTAACTCGAAGAAAAATATTCTTATGGAACTGGAGACACAAAGAACCACTAACATTTGCAAGAATATCACGCATATCATGGAGCACAGAGTTATCCTAAGCTTCCCCAAAAAGCACATGTTTAACGAACAAAGCTATTACCTACAGTGAAAAAAGCATGAACTCTGACCAACGAATCACCACTATCTCCCAAGGTATCATTTTCACGTTTGCAGCCAAACCTAGACCCGATTTTATTAAAATAGATGATTTTTATTTCTAAGTTCAGAATCATTACTCGCTCCCTCTTCTGTGTTTCAGATGTTTCAGATTCGGACATTCTGCCATAGGCTGCCGCAGCAGAGTTCGCTGCAAAAAATGTAGTGGGGCTCACGCTTTCGAATACCGTAACTATCGAACCTCTAAATGCCCCAATTGTCACGGCAATCACTGCGCGACTTACGGAGGATGCGAAGCCAGATACTTGGCGAATAAAATCAGGAAAATTCAAATAGATAAAAACCTCTCATGGTCTCAAGCTGCGGCCATCTACAGACGAAAGTATGGGAAAAAATCCGAAAATCAATATTCGGGGGGGGGGGGGGGGGGGGGCAATTTTGAACGACCATCCTCCTCGAGATATTCTGCGCCTAAAACTAAAACACAGTTCGATAGGCCTATTTCTAGATTAAGGAACATACAAAATAGCCAAGAAATGGAATTCCCTTCATTTCATAGCAGCAACATAACCTCCAATTCAACTTCCAATATAGAAGAAGAATGCTTATCCATCTCATCCGCAGGATCAGATGTTTCGCTCACTGATGCAGAGAAATTGCACGTAATTGTAACCGAACTGCAACTCAAAATGCAAAACATCTTGCTCTCATTTATCGAAAGTCTCACCCAAGTTATAAATCACGTTTTAGCCAGAAATAAATCTACTCCCAACCCTGCCCAATCAGACACAGGATCTGATATTATTGCTGCGATCTCAGAAAAAAAAAATCACTCCTTCACCTTCCCTCCAAATATTTATTTGCTTATTATGGATAATTTTTCTAGCGAACTCTCTTCTGCAGTTCTTCAATGGAACTCTCGATCCTTACTTTCGAAATTATGTCCTCTTTCTGAAGTACTAAAACAGCACAACTTCGCCGCCTTGGCTATACAGGAATTGGTAAAAACTGAGTGTCAAAGAAAAATAAATATTCCTAATTTTATCCCTCATCCTCATCTCTTCAACAAATTTCCAAATTACAGCTGGAGCTGGGATCTTTATTCACAGAAATATCCCCCATAATAGGATATCACTCCTACAGATGAGACCAGAATAGAATATGTGGCAGTAAGATTTAACATATCAATATGTTCCTCTTCTATCCTTCTATAATCCACATTACTGTTAAATGTTTAGGTAAAATTTTAGAAGCATGCCCCATTTCCTTGGTTATTATTATTTTTCCATGGTAATTTTAGAAGCATGCCATTTCCTTTGTATTTTAGAAGCATGCCCCATTTCCTTGGTATTATTATATTTTTAAAGCATGCCCATTTCCTTGGTATTATTATTTCCTTGGTATTTTAGGGTATTATTCCCTTACCATTTCCTTATGATTTTCCTTGGTATCATTACCCCATTTCCTTGGTATGCGGCGATTTCAGTGCCCATAGCCCGACATGGGGTGACGACAGGCTGGATCCCAAAGGAACCATTATTGAACAATTCATCTCGAAATATAATCTGGTTCTTATGAACGACGGAAGTCACACCTATTTTAGGTCTCACTGCAGAACTACTGCTATCGATCTCATCTTGGCTTCGCCCAAAATTGCACATTTGTTTAATTGGAGACTACATCCCGACCAAGTCTTCAGCGATCACTCGCCCATCATTATTAACGAACAACTGATTAGTAACACACAAACTATACAACTGATTAGTAACAGCGTACTGAGATTTTGATGAGAGATGAGGAGTGACATTTCATTTACCAACGATGATAGTTTAGTTCTCAGTTAAGTCACCAGATGGCACTACGTATATACCAAATAAACAAAATATTTGTTTCATTTTTACCTCTTCTGTAATCATGCAGCCTATCAGTTTAGTATTTCATTATATGCTCTGCATTTAAATTATTTCATATATAATAGCGATTAGCAGGCTAGTGACTGTAATCACTAACAAACTCCGATCCAATTGATCAGAAAAAGATTGTTTAATGCACTTTGTTATTAATTAAAGTTCATAGGTTTTTTACTTTAATTTTGGGTTTCAGATGTTTTAGGAACATTACTAGATTTTATGTAACTGTCTGGTGAAATGGGAAAAAAAGGTTTGTTATCAGCGCCATCTATTGATCGTTGAGGCAACTGTTACAATTAGACAATATTATTCTTAGGATCCTTATTTGAAAGAACCCTCATCATTCCTAAGCATATGCATTTAATTCAGACCCTACTTGATAGAACTATCATCATTTCTAAGAATATATATATATTGAATTCAGATCATTTAGTTATTAAGTGATAAACATATTTTCCTAATTGACATAATTATAAAGTTTCAAAGAACAAAGCTACCGTTTTATTTATTAAATTATTTTGATAGAGTGAAATCCAGATTGAAAGTTTTTTGGGAGCTCAGATTTTTCTTCAAAATGCGAGTTATTCTTTAAAAAAAACTGAGATAGCACTTACAAGCAGAAGGTCAAATCTCGCCATAGAAAGCCACGTAACCGTAACCTTCAGCCGGACCCATCCTTAGGCTCAGCATTCCTGGGCGAGGCAGGCTGCCAACTGACCTTAGGATATCACCTTTGGCACGCAGAGCCGAGACGAGCGCTGTTGCTGCCACTGACTCCCCCTTCTCACCTTGTCTTTTCCCTTTTCTTTTTTATCCTTCCTCCTTTCTTTCTTCCACTTTCTTTGACTCTGATTCCTTCCTCACACAGGAAATAAATCCTTTTCCTTCAATTTAATTATCATCCGACATCTCATGCTCATCTTTTTATGGATCTCCGAAATCACCCTACAATTATTTTTCAAGAATATCTGTGGTCATAAGACCCAGTGTGACTTGAACTGAACGGGGTCCTTGTCCGGGTTTTCGGGAAGGGAAAGGGGGGGGGGGGGCAGGAGCCTTTTTTATTTTATGCGGCCGAAACTTAATTTCCTGCGCAATGGCAGGAACCCGGATTTGGACCCCTCTCCCCTCAAGGGTGTTAAATGTTTTGTGTTTTTTCTTCGGTTATGGCGAAAGGTTTGTATTTGTCTTTCTCTTGAAGCCCCACACACATCTCAATTATGCATGCTAGGAAGGGGGAAGGACGCCGTCTAATAAGACTTGGGAATATTTCCTAGCAAGCACATCCCATCCCAAACGCGTGTGGGGCAGTGAATGCTGTGTGAAAGAGTGAAAGTTGTTTGAAAGATGTGTGTTTTTGAGGGACAGCTGACAGAGAACATTATGTTTTGCTGAGGCTGTCTCGCTGATCACATTAAATTAGTTTAACCTTATGCCCGACAGCTGAGTGTCTGAATCTTAGTTCGACGGCACAAGGGATTAAGAAAAACTCAAGTGAAACTGATTTTAGATATAATTTGCTTTCGAGAGTTTTTCCTAATTACAAAGGAGGGGATAGGCTTTCTCATTGCACTTCGAGATTGCTGACCCCCGCCACTTTCGCAAACTGCGATAGATGGAGCGTGTAATTTTTGGTAGTGGGGACTGCGTTCGCGCGGACCCTATATAATTCAAATGAAAATTAGTTGGTTGTTCGGGAATAGATTGTTTTTCGTTATATCCTATTGGGTGATAGAGAGATATATAGACAGGGCATTGCTTTAGTCGAAGGGAAGAGATTCCATTGGCATAATCTAAGCTTTTCGACTGCAGCGCCCTCTAAACAAAGAAAGTCGAAGGAGAAGGCCCAGTCTCTGAACGGATAAAAAACGAATCTACGGAGGAGCCCTATTAGAACCGGTAGCGCCTCCTATCACCAAACGAAGGCCGGAGATCGAGTGGCACATTGCGTGGAGGCATATTCACGCAACGCAAGTGAACGCAGAGCAGCAAGGCACATTCACGCAACGCAAGTTGAGCAGCAACACTTCAACTGGAAGGTAGCGCATGACATTTTACTCACTCTGGAAAAAGTGTGGTCAGAGGAAATGCGAAATCCGACAAATGTGCCTTTTGTACGCATGTAGAGACCGCTTTTACATCTCTTCCACCAATGCCGTTTTGCAACCAAATTATGGACAAAAATTTACCATGGACTGGATTGTCTCCTCTTACTGCAAACTCCAAACTGTTCCATGTCCTCATCCCAGTTAATTCTCAAAAAAGAAATGTTTTCGAAATTATCCTGACCAAAGGTAAACACCAGATTTGCCATGCCAGATGCCGAAAATTTTTTATAAGCAGCAACGAATCGACCGATTCCTCCCTATGGAAAGCAAAAATGCGAAATCCGAGACCGACACGAATGGGATCAAAGGAGGCTTTCAGTTAACCAAGTGCGATACCTCTGGCGGCCTTGGAACAGATTGATAGGGGTCAACAGAGACCAAGTCCCTTTTTTCCAAGTTCTAACTTCCTGCCATGATTATTTTATAAACCTCGCCGTCCCGTGGCCGAGTGGTTAGCGCGCTTGGCTAGTGATCTACGGGACCTGGGTTCGAACCCCGGATAAGGCATGGATGTTCGTGTTGTTTTCTGCTGAGGTCCTGCCATCCTCTCAGATCTTCTACTGTGGCATATAAACTGATAGGCTCCTGTCAGACCTCTGTGGCAAGCAGCTGCTTGAGGGGGTATTTATTTATTTATTATATTTATTATCTCCTATTTGTTCATTTTTATATAAGACACTCTGTATGATATTACTATCAAATATCTTAACGTTGCATCATTTATAGTGTATTTGTTTTGTTTATTCTAAGCTACATTTAACTAAACATATACTTCAAATTTCCTTCCGAAAATGGCAAAAGTTCTAATTCCTCCATACTTTGGGCGGGGGTGGCTCAGTCGGTAGCGCGCCAGGCTCGTAATCTGTAGTTCCCAGGTTCGAGACCCAGTTGGGTCAGCGTTGAGATTTATCTCCGCAAAATTCCCCGCCCTGCCCACGGTCAGTAGGGGACACCGATGGGCTTGGAAAGGCCGCCGTCCATCGGATGGGACGTTAAGCCGTGGCCCCGTGTGCGGGAGAGCCATACCCTGTGCACATTAAAGAACACGCTGGATGGACTTGACGGGAGACTACCATCTGTCTCCCAACAGCTATTCCAGTGGGTCCCCTCCCCCAACCTTCTCTGAGCCTTCGGGGTCCTTGTGACCTGGCCATTTAGTCCATGATGTGCAAAAAAGTGCCACTCAGAGATAAAAACAACCCAACGTTAAAGAACACGCTGGATGGCCTTGACGGGAGGATACCATCTGTCTCGGACTCAGCTGTTCCAGTGGGTCCCAAAGATCAAAGATCATTAATGACAATTCAGAGCACCGGGTCGAGACCCATATCTCTTTCATCGGAGGTAGGACGATGATAAAATTTAGTATAATTCGGCGCACTGCCGAAGCCTATACGGCTGATTGATAATGGGTGGTAATTTGTCTGAGTAAGGGGATAAAAGTAGGAATTTGGGCAATTTGGAAATTGCAAATCGAAAGTGGGAAGAGGGAAAGGAGAGCGCTCATCGAGACATCAGACCCCGCAGTAGGCACTGCGACATCAGATGTCACGGTGAGCGATCAGAGTGAGAAAAAGAAAGAAGGCAGATAGAATAAAGGAGAAAGAAAAAGAGACAGATAAAAAGTTACTTATCATCACCAGAATTAGACCGTTTTCAAGCAGCAAGGGAACTCATCAATACAGAATTTCGATGGTGGAAAAAAAACACAAGGAAGAGCAGGAAACACAAAACAAGGACTGAAGAATCAAAAGCAGAAGAACACTTTACAGTTGAGAAAGTTCGTGAATATCCCTGTCAATTTTATCTCGAAGCGTGTCAAGTCCATGTTTCTGGAAAACAGAGAGATATTTGGCACAATTAAATAAAATGGAGGAAGGTTGGGAATTACAAAATTTGTCAGCTACTAGCTCATAGAAAGCACTGTATCCGGGTAATAGCTTCTTATCTGGTCTCATGGTGGTTTTTAAACAAATGACTCCACATGGAGCATCTCTAAGTTGATTTCTTTCACGAGTTGCGATATACTCTAAAAATTTTATGATAACGCCCTGAATGTCCTCTTCTTTGTAGATTTCTCTGTCTTTCCCAAAGATAGTGGCTACTAAGCTCTTGGTTTTTCTATGTTTGAGCGGAGGTTCAGAATTACTCGGGGCGATACATGGGTCATCGTTGAATGAAGCATTAGACTCATTCTGGGCCATGTCCACAATTAATGGAATTGGAGAAGGAATTTGGTTAGCGAAATCAGAATTATTGTCGCAGAAGGAAGAGTTGTCTTCTAAAGTGGGAGTAGAAGTTATTGCATCTGTAGGATCCAGTTTAGTAGGGACAGTTGGCTTGACCAAAAGGTTTCCGCTGGAAGGTGGAGTTGGAGTGATGTTATCATCAATTGGGTTAGGGTTACCAATAACAGAAGAAGGTTTGAAGATTGGGCAGGAATTTGCAAAGTGTCCAGGTGATTTGCATCTGCGACATAGTTTTGTGATGCCAGGATAGAAAATCGTGGCATTAAATCCGGCAATAGAGAGGTAGTTAGGAATATGCTTATCTAGTTCAATAGTCATGATCCTGGAACCTGTTTTAATAGATTTAAAGTTTTCTTCCGAGTAGAATTCGTAAGAAATATTTTTAACAAGGCCAAATTTTGAGAGTTCGTCGGAAATTTCTTCATTTGTAATGAAAAAGGGCAGTTTGGAAATTATTACACGTTTAACAGAGGATCCAAGATATTGGAAAGAAATATCTCTGCCGTTAATAGAAAGAGAAGAAATCTGAGAGAGTTGAACACTTGCCTCAAGTGAAGAAAGGGTTATTATCGCTACAGAGCGTGATATTTCCTGCGCCACTTGGATAATATTTTCATCGTTGAAGTAGGCCTGGAGTTTGCAAAGAATATCACGAATGTTGGTATCTTGAAGAAAAAATCTAAAAGAGTTCAGAAGTCGGGAATCTAAAACCATTGACATGATGAAATACAAGCAGAAGTAGTCTCGTAAAGACTGTTAAATGAGAGAGAAAAATAAAATCCTCAAATCGGAAAAATCAAAAAACGTGGCGCAGAACAAAGGAGATAGCACTTTACCGTAAGTTTTCGCTAATCGGTGCCGTCGCGGGAATCGACGCGTGCCGCAGCTCAGTAATCCATTCACCGTCGAAGGAGTCGAAGTTTATCGTCTGCAGTTATCGCTCTTTACCGTAAGAATCCCAATGAGTCCCCTGAAAGTTTTAAGGAAACTCTGGAAGCAAAAATATTTATATAACGGTAGCTTTTGTTTTACCCTGTGAAAAAAAGATTTGCGTTCAGTTGGGTAGTTTTACCTGTGAACGGCACTTTTTTGCACACAACGGGTTAAATGGCCAGGTCACATGGACCCCGAAGGCTTAGAGAAGGTTGGGGTAGGGGACCCACTGGAACAGCTATTAGGAGACAAATGGTAACCTCCCTTCAAGGCCATCCAGCGTGTTCTTTAACGTGCACAGGGTATGTCTCTCCCGTACATGAGACCACGGTTTAACCTCCCATCTGATGGACGGCGGCCTTTCCAAGCCCATCGGTGTCCCCTACTGACCTTGGACAGGGCGGGGTTTGCCTTCAGTTATATAATATATATTTATGCTCATATATAGCACGAGCTGTACTCTATGTAATTAAGACATATTTGAAAAGTTTGATTGAAAAAATCGATTGCAATATTTTGATTGAAATTCCAAGCGCGTTGTATTTTTATGCACGTGGTTTGGGAAGTGAAATCCTCTTACCCATAACCAGGCCCAGGAGTGGAAAAAAAAATCGAGTGGATGTTGGAGAGATTGTAAAAATAAAAATAATAAACACCCCCTCAAGCAGCTGCTTGCCACAGAGGTCTGACAGGAGCCTGTCAGTTTATATGCCACAGTAGAAGATCTGAGAGGATGGCAGGACCTCAGCAGAAAAACGACACAAACAGCCATGCCTTACCCGGGGCTCGAACCCAGGTCCCGTAGATCAGTAGCCAAGCGCGCTAACCACTCGGCCACGGGTGATAATAAAATCCAATACTGGGTAAACTACGGAAATTCTGAAATCTTGTTCGGGTTGTACAGAAGTTTTTCGGTTTTCGGAAAATTGAGGTTGCATTCCACTCTGTATGATGAGAGGAATGTGCCTCATAAAATAATTAATTTTAATTGGATGGATAAAACAAAAGTCAGTATTTTATAAAGTCGCTTTTTGTCTTTTGTTCATCTCACTTAGCTTGCCGCCCCACCACGCTGGGCCCCCCCCCCCCCTAATCCCGGGCCTCCATGCTAAAGCCCTGTCAGCGCCCTCTTTGTGGGGGCCATGGAAGCCTTACCCGGGGCTCGAACCCAGGTCTCTTAGATCAGTAACCAAGCACGGGACGGCTAACATTCCGTAACAGTTGCTTAATAAGTACAAAATAGTGTTAAGTGTAAGTGTTGAAAATTATCTCAAATCAATTGCTTTGTAATTTTCTTAATTATATTTTCATCTAATATTCATCCATAGTAATTTAAAATAAATGTGTAAAAAGCAACCCTATTATAGATAAAACTGAGAAATACATTTAATATATCATTATCGAACTCTACAAATATGTAATTCAAACTTGGAAAATAATACTATTTAAAGACGGGCGTCGCCATTTTGGTGAAGCCTAAAGAGTTTCGAAAATAAAAATTAGCAGATTTGTGTGTAGACCATTTGTGCATGTAATCGTAGCAAACGCAAGACCTTCTTTGACTTAGACCCTCATCGCACCAACTGGTCGCGCTGACACCGAAGCCACGAGGAGCAGCAGAGACTTCGTTATTCTTTACGACGAGCCTCGTTTTCATAATATACTTCGACTTCTTTTCTCATTTGGAAAGAAAATAATAACACAGCTATTTGTTAAATAGTTAATCACTGTGCTCTACACGAAAATATTAATTTACCGAACACTTTGCAATATTTATTATGAAAAAATTCAATTTTATATTTCAATGTATGATGAGGCCTTTTCATTTGATTTAATACTATAATAGTACGCGATATGATTTTAAATATTAGTGAATTATATATATATATAAATATCGCTTTTGTTACTTGTATGAACAGGCAACAGATGGCAGCAGGTACTTCCTGTATCAACCATAAAAGCGAAATACGTTATTTAGAACAAAGTGCACAAACGTTTGTTCATTGATACAATTCAGTGAACTGGAACATAGATTGATTTAAGTATTTGCAAAAATATTAAAGGCATTAATTTGCATATATTATTAAATAAAAAAAAAAAGACCTAATTCTGCTTTTCCCGCATCGGAGACTCTAATTCACAAAACAAGGATACAGAAAGAAACTCAACTAACAAAATGTCGAACATTGCAAACTAGAAAGATTTTAAGTTTTAACCAAAAAAAACTAACACTTCAACTTAATCGAAGACCGTCTTTGTTTACTGAGACACTAAAGTCCCATCCGACGGACAGCCGCCTTATCGAAGGCCGACGAAGCCCATTAGACTCCCCTACTGACCAAGAGTGGGAAGTTTTGCGAAGAAAAATCTCAACACTGAGTCCCCCCCCCCCGCCGCCCCCTTACGAAGATGACGATGCATTTTTATCTTCATCGCTCTCAATTGATTGCTATGAAAAGATTTCAAGAATATCTGCATACATTAAATGGATGATAAGTAATCATTACTGGCCTATGCAATACAATATGCTGACAAATGATACTAAATGCGAAAAATCACTTCCATTCATAAGAAGTGCACAAAATTGGGACAGTGGAAATATTGGATAAGGAAACACAATGGAAAGAATATACGACATATTAATATATATATTAATATGCATATGCTAAAATATGCATATTAATGTGTCGCTATTCATCAGAAATTGAATTGGACTCGCCATATTACTAGTCAATAAAGTTAGAGCAGCTCAGATTAGAATTCATAGGAGATACCCAGAGGGTGGTGACCGTTTAAATTCCGTTCAACACGAAGGTTGCCAGATCACTAATTTCTAAATATCGTTGCCAGATATTTTTTCTGAATTCTGTATTCAATCATAGTGTTCGAATATTTTTTTTGAGCGACTGTACTTAAAAAAAAATTGGTTGAAAACGGTTTTAATAAAATCCGAACTTCGCTTCACAATACTTCTATCAACCTCATTTCTGAATAGAAACATCCCTGTCACATTTTCTGGTTCAGGAAAAAAATCGGTAAAATTTTCATTGCGTTAGTCTTAACATTAAATTTGCAATTTTCTCTTATGAAATTGACAGATTATTTAAAAAGTAACTAGTCAAATATAGTAACAATTTTAAACCTACCAAACTATTGGAGAATTTCCATGTTTATGTGAATGGGACTTCTAAAATATGCATTGCATGGGAAAATGTTGCTGAACATAAATTATAGATCATAATCACACTCGATTTTCAACAATATTCGTTCAGTATTGAAAGAGTTATGGAAACTGAAATATTTCAAAATATCAATTCGTCATTTGAATTTAACCCCAGAAAATAGTTAAAACTTGAATCGTTTCAAAACATTTAATAAACTTAATATACTTTTTAAAAGTTTGCGTAATGATTATTTCAGTATCAGACAATTATGAATGATTTTAATAAAACAAGTTAATAAAACATTTTAATAAAATTTATTGTCAATATTCCAGCTTCCATAACTCTTTAAATACGGAATGAAAATTTTTGAAAATCGAGATTTAAATAGATGTGATTACGATCTTCAATTTATCTTCAGTCACAATTTTCTATTAAATGCATATTTTAGAAGTTATAGAGCTTCAAAGTTCGATTACCTTGGCATGAAAACTCTGTAATATTTCGGTCGGGGGGCGTATCTCTTAAAGCAAGTAGTTTTTTATCGTCGGAAGTCAGAGGTCATATCTCTGCTGCTAATCTAAACATCTTTATCCTCTTATGTCAACACTGACACGAATAAAAAGATAAAAATAAATAAAAATAAGACTTCAAAATCTATGTAATCATTTTAACCTTTTTTTTTACCCCCGTGGTCGGGTGGTTAGCCGTCGTTTTTCTGCTGAGGTCCTGCCATCCTCTCAGACCTTCTACTTTGGCATATAAACTGACAGGCTACTGTCAGACCTCTGGGGGCTGCTTGGGGGGTATATATTATTTTTTTAAAGATATTCAGACACGAATTAAAATACAAGAGAGACAATTCAAAAATTTCATACCATTTTTATTCTTAAGAGTAAACAAAATCTCCAATAGACATCGAATCATGGGTTCCAATAGACATCAAATCATGGGTTCCAATACAAGCTAAATCGTCATCCGTCTTCGTCGAAATTTTCACTTCTTAACCATTTCTTCCAGAGTGCATCGTTCCCCATGACCTTTGACCTTCTCCTGACTGACCAGTTCCTCCGTCTTAGCCACCTCCTCTCTGCTGTCTGCCTGATCCACCGCTCTCTCCCATCTCACTTCCACGACTACTGCTTCTCGGTCCTCCTCCTCCTCCTGGGCCCATTCCTTCTCTTCCTCCTTCACCCATTCCTTGTCCTCCTCCTCCTCCTTCACCCATTCCTTGTCCTCCTCCTCCTCCTTGACCCATTCCTCTTCCACCTCGCTGTCCCATCGAGCTCGCCGTGGTGCTGTTGTCTTGGCGCCTGCGCTGTGACCCAGCCATGACCCCAGCGCACCAGAGTCCCACAAGGACAGCTAGCAACCAAAAGGGACGAAATGACATCGTGACCAAACGATTCGAGAGAATGTGAAGTGATCTCCTCTGCCTGGCTCTTATAGATGCGATCGGATCCCTTCTCCCGCCTTCCACTTCCATTGTGTGTCTCTTGCCACACATCTGAATCAACACCTCGCGACAGTCGCGATTGTTTCTTCAGATGACATCATCGCGCACAGAAGGCGTCCGAGGATTGTTCCGATTTCAATTCGAATCTGTTCACCTGGAAAGTGCGCAAACAACGACATCATACAGAAAATCATTTTCGCTCGGATAGAATTTCCAACCGACTACAATGAGATAAAGGAAGCGTCTGCTGTTGTTAGAGAACCAGGAAGTTAAATTGACGTCATCAATCACCACTCTGTGACTATAGATCCGACACTTTTTTGGACTCTTTGTTGCAAAGAGCTCAACAACGATTATTTTTCTTCACAAAAGAAAAAACTTCCATTCCCAGAGATCTGCTAAAGTCAGACGATACCGGTGATGAACAATTATCTAACCCTTCTGTATCAACCATAGCCTTCTCTTTTTAAAGGTCATCTGTAGGTCAATGTTGCAATGGTGGATCTTGGTCAAGAGGGAATAGAGGGCGCTCTTAGCAAAGTACCAACAGAGCGAGATCTGCACGAGCACCAGTCGAGGCTACTCAGTTTCTAAACACGTGTATCCAAATGAAGCTAACTGCGCAGCGATTGTCTTAGTGAGTCGACAGTAGCTCAGGAAGCTGTAGTTCCTAGGTTCGAGTCCCAACTGCGCCTGCGCAGATGTTTTCTTCGCTAAGCTCGCGATGCCCTTGGTAGGTAAGAGAATGCAGATGGGTTTTGGGTGATTGACATTTATTTTATTTATATGAGATGTGGTTCAGATTATGTGGGTTTTTTCACGGTCGTCGCCAGAGGGGGGGGACAGCTGCCCCCCTCCACTTGGAGAAATGCTGATACAAGAAGAAATACGGTGGCAGAGTCCTGAGGTTCGAATCCCACAGCGTCGTGGTTGTTGTGCAAATGTTTATTACACGTGCTCTTTCTGCAAGTCCGTACCTGGGGGTATGTTGGCCCCTTCTTTGAAATGCTTTTTTGAGAAAGTCAAAAAATTGTTATGGTAGAAGTTTCGGCAGCAGCGTTCTGTTTTGGCAGAAATTCGAACGGCAGCAATGATCTGCGCACTATTTTCAGAGGGGTGGGAGAAAAGCAGCTTTTTAAATTTAAGAACTAAAATACAAATACTTTTTATGTTTTATAAATACTGATAAAATACTGCTATGTGCATTTCCCCTATCATACATTAAAAAATAAATAAATAACCCCTCAAGCAGCTGCTTGTACAGAGGTCCGACAGGAGCCTGTCTATTTATCCGCCATAGCAGAAGGTGCATGAGGATGGCGGGAGACCAACATCCATAATTGAAACTTTTAAGGAGTGAAGAAGAAGGCAAAGGAAGAACTTCATTCTATTTGAAAACGAGATTCCCATATGTGACAGAGGCGATGGGCGTTCTAGTTATTTTACACTTTCAGTACCATCTGACAGTGGAAATTAGAACTTCTGTATAATTGAGAAAATAAACTATTAATATTTTATTAAGTACCTGTAAAGTGCAAAAAAAATTTTCCGTTTATCTCTTAAAACAGAAAATTTGTATTTTACCAACACCCCCTTGGTATAACGGACAGATCTTTACTATTAAGGGTAAACCACTTGACCATTACACTCTATGACCAAAAATTAAATTTTCTAGCATAAATATATCATTTTCAATATTCGTTTAAAGGTTTGGCATTTTCCAGATTTTTTCCGCCGCCAGAGGCCGCCTTTAGAGTTTTTTTTTACCGCCTTTAGCGCTTTCTAACACGGAAATTCCAACTGAAGGGAGGATTCGAAAAATGGAAATATTAATATTTTGTTGGTACCTGTAAAACAAAAATATTTCGTTTACCTCATAAAAAAAGTTTCGAGCACTCTCCTCTAGTAGTGACGTACTCAGGGGGGAGAGGTGGTGGGGGGGGGGGGGGTACCGAGCATCTGGACGTACTCAGGGGGGAGAGGTGGGGGGGGGGGGGTACCGAGCGTCGTGACGTACTCAGGGGGGAGAGGTGGTGGTGGTGGTGGTGGGGGGGGGGGTACCGAGCGTCTGGACGTACTCAGGGAGGAGAGGTGGTGGTGGTGGGGGGGGGGGGGGTACCGAGCGTCTGGACGTACTCAGGGAGAGGTGGTGGTGGTGGTGGGGGGGGGGGGGGGTACCGAGCGTCTGGACGTACTCAGGGGGGAGAGGTGGTGGTGGTGGTGGGGGGGGGTACCGATCCCAAAATAACAGCGTCTTACATGACACTTTTGTCTACTTTTAAATCCAAAATAGTTGTCTTTGTATAATTTTATATTCAACACTAAATAAAACTGTAAAAACACATATATATAAAATCTTTTTCATATAGAATATCATTTAACTTTTCCTGTTCGGTTGAATATTTTAGTAATTGGGAAACCTCCCCCCCCCCCCCACTTCCGAAACTAAATCCGACCCCGACCCCCGCAAAAAAAAATATCGTTTCCCCTTCTTGAAACTCAATCCTCTGTCCCTCCAAAACTATACTAAATTTTAATTCTCGTTCTTCCACAAAAACTAAATTTAAATCCTTTGACGCCCCCCCCCCCCCCCACTCCACGAGAGTAAATCCGTGGCACGTCCCTACTGTTCTTCCTGCACTTGAGTCCTGTGCACCCCATAAGCCTCGCCAAACACGATAGTGTAACGCATACCAATGTTCCCTCACACTGTATCGTAACATGTTTCAACTTGCACACACTGTGTTTTGCCCTTGAAGGGTCGCTGTGTTCACACATAATCACGTATTAACTCGAAAGAAAAGCTGTTAATTATTGGCAACGGCAATCCACGAATTAAAACTTTCCACCTGCTTACTTATTGCCAACGAAGTTTCTGCCATTTACATTATATGAAGCATTATATGAAGCTTCACTATGTCCAAAATGTTATGACAATTACTGAAATATGCTCCTTCCGTCATTATACTGTTATATATTTACTTATATTTTCTTACTTATTCTTTTCGAATTTGTAGTAACACTCAACTCGTACAGATGGCAGCAGCTACCATTGTGAGTGTTGCAACTCAAAGTGCCACAAAGGTTTTCGGACATTGACAAGAAGTAACGCAATTTATGAAATGTTAAAACGTCACGTCGCACACTGAAAGATCAAGCTACAACATGTTGACAAGCAAAAAGGGTTTAGGCAACCTAATTTTTAAGAAATAGAATTATTTATTTTGGAATGTGGAAAACTAAACTCCATATAATGCGTTGGAAAGATAATTGCTCGGTCAAATGTGGATAAATTATTATTTTAAAGGAGAAAACTTCCTTAGTTATATCATGAAGCCATTTTGACAGTTATTTTTGCGAAAGCTCATCATAGCAATAAGACTATTATAAACATCACCTTTAAACATCTTTATTAAATCTAATTGAGTAGTTTGATGAAGATGCTTCTTGGCGCCATCTAGTTTGTATATTTGTAACTGAATTTCAGAGTTTTATAAATACTAATGTTGTATTCTGCTGAGGTCCTGCCATCCTCTCAGATCTTCTACTGTGGCATATAAACTGACAGGCTCCTGTCAGACCTCTGTGGCAAGCAGCTGCTTGAGGGGGTATTTATTTTATTTTAATAGATATTCGGGGAACTGAAAAACTTTTAAATACAAAGAATTTAGATTTATCTATGAATGCGATAACTCCAAATTTGATTCCGTTTCTTAGGCCTAACTTGGTTTATGTATAGACAGATATAACTGACACAATAATTAATACCTATGAGGAAAAAATAGTTAGAGGAAAAGCAAAAATAAAAGGCAAACAGATAATTGCCAAGTTGCATCAAGATCCATTTTGAAGGAACCAATTAAAATATAACCAGAATCTATAACTATATATTGGAAATAAAAATGAACTATTTCTATTTTCAACTGTTTTCCTGTGCCGGGGGGGGGGGATAAATCTATGCAAACCTTGAGTCTTCGATAATACACGAATGGTTACTCAAGTTTAGGAAAAATGTGAGTGAACAAAATCACAATTAAGTGTAATTAAATATCGATTTTTAATAATAATTTTTCGGTATTTAAAGACTTTCGAAAGCTGCAATATTTCACAAGAAGAATCAGATTTCACCCCAGATATTAATTGAAACCTTAATTATAAGTATTTGTTTTAGACCATTTAATAAAATAAATAGAATTTTTTTAACGTTTGGGTAATGATTATTTAAATATTAGATAATTTGAATTTTTTTTAAATAAGAGAAGATATTTTATTTTCGAATATTCCAGCTTCCATAACTCTAAATACTGAACGAATATATTCCAAATAATAAGAATACATCTTAAAAGCTTTCAGCATCAAAATGGGAACACTAAATGCAAAATTAATTTCCATTAATTAAAAGGAAAACTTTTGAATAATATTTCGAAATTGTTTCTGTGTGTGAGAACACGTCATTAATTTACAGCTCATTTATTATTTTTGTTTTATTTTGATGGAGGAGATCAATTTGGGTCGAAATAACAAAGTAAGAAACCGTCACGTGGCCGAGTGGTTAGTGTGTTTTTTTTAGTTTTTTTTTGTTCAAAGGGACCGGGTTAAGGCATGGCTGTTTGTGTCGTTTTTCTGCTGAGGTTCTGCCGTCCTCTCAGACCTTCTACTATGTCATATAAACTGACAGGCTCCTGTCAGACCTCTGCGGCAAGTAGCTGCTTGAGGGGGTATTTATTTATTTTATTTCAAAAGTTTTTGAGTTTTGTTTTAAATACATCTATATCGTGTTTGCTGTTATGTCGTAATCAATGTTTTGAGTTTGTTGTTTTATCACTTAATTCTCACCAAATTTGAAGATAAATATTTAAAATTGTATATTCATACTATTTTTAATAGAATTAAATATCTGAGAGCTTTGAAAAAAAAAAAACTTGCATCGGCCGGGAATCGAACCCGGGCCGCCCGCGTGGCAGGCGAGCATTCTACCACTGAACCACCGATGCTTCAGAAAGCGACTTCTTTTCTCCTGTGACGTATGCAATGCGGAGAGCACTTGAATCTGAGTTGCAATGAAGTTTAGTGCTCACCACCTGTAAGAGCACAACATGAGTCTTCTGTTTACAGGAAGGCACTTTCGACTGTCACCGTAAATGAATTGTACATCTCACTAAAACCTCTCTGATTCCCATTATCAACTCCATTCGTTTAATAATTTAAAAGAGTTATTGGATGTTTGTTTTGTTTTTCTGCTGAGGGCTCCTCTTCTTCAGAGATCTTTTCTGTGGGGTATTAATTTGACATCTGTGGCAAGCAGACGCTTGAAGGGAAATTCACTTATTATTTACAAAAGTTACAGCTTCAATGATTATCTCTCAAAAGCTATACTGCGCCCTCTAGTGATCAAAGATCATACAATGAGAGCAGCAGTCCCAGGCCTGGGGCCTACACATGCTTAATCTTAGCTAACGCGCGTAGCCAAATGAATGAAATGTGTGAATAAATAACGGAAGACTCGTAATATGAGTTGGAAAGAGTGGGAAGGGGAGAAGTAAGAGTACAAGTGGCGCCATCTGGCATCGATCCCTTTCTTAATCCTGATTATCAAGTAGAGATTTTGGTCGTTTGAATTTGCGCGAGGGGTACACATCATAATTAAGTATATCTCTAATAAGTTGATTAAGATGTTTTGCGATAGTTGCAAAATAGTTGTTGGCCATTTTCTTGATGGATTGGAGAATTGTTTCACAATTTAGATCTCGATGAATGATAGTATTGCTGACAAACCAAGGAGCTTCTAAAGCAGATCGCAGGATTTTATTTTGTAGAGATTGGAGATTTGCAAGATTTTTATTCGAACATGCACCCCAGATGGGGGCAGCATATAGAAGGATAGGTTTGATTACCTGATTATAAATGAGCATTTTATATGATTTTGCTATATATGAGATTTTCCCCCAAGCAGAGGGAATAGTTTGCAGTATAGTACTTTGGCTTTGTTAATAACATTCCCTACATGGGCATCGCATTTGAGCTTCTGATGATGGATCGTGATGCCTAATCATTTGGCATGATCGCTCCACACTACCTGTTTATCAAATAGGTAGAAATTTTCACGATGGGGATTGCGTTTATGTGACTCAAGTCTGTAAATGGTAGCTAGGTAGTCACTGGAAGGAGAGCTATGCACCAATCCCCTGTGATGATGCATAGAACCGGCCAGGCCTAGCACCTAATGTCCGACCCCGCCTTCTCGTGGTGCAGACCGTTAGTACCTTTCAAAAGAGATACTCTCTTGTGGAAGTGAACGGAAAGGGAGGGCTGCCAGATTAGTGTGGCCTACTGATCTGGACAACTATGGCTACTTTTCTTTTTTTTCTACCCTGCTGAGGAGTGGTCAACCACACAGGGTCCTGGTGCTGACCATATAAACCCACTGGACTAGACAGATATATGGCTCTGAGCTTGATTATGGATCCTGATTTTGCTGCACCGGTGGGCTTCTGTGGAGGGAAAATCATCCGCTGTGTTTTCTGTTTGTTTGTGGGTTGACAGCCCCAAGTGAATAGACTCGCAGGATACGTTTATCAGCTGGTGGATAATCCTGAGCAGAGGTCAACGCAGGCACCTGAACTCTTTGCTTCTATTGGCATCGTCAAATTCTACATTGGAGGAAGTCTTCCAGTGTAGATGGCTTCAGCCTTTAGTGGTGGGGGAACGGGTCTTTGCCCCATGTCTGCGATTAGGGGGCTGTTTGATATTGTCGGCATTCCCTCTCTCAATAAACATAGTTTCTTTAAACATCCCACTAACCATTTTTTCTCCATAGGTAGTTGGAATGTGAGGACTCTGCACAGAGCTTTTTCTCTTGATGTCCTCACACAAGAATTCCACCATTATAATTTAGATATTCTCGGCTTGCAAGAGACCAGATGGACAGATAAAGGTCAGATTCTTAAAAATAATCTTAAATTTCTCTTTTCAGGGAGGGACGACAACAAGCATCACCAAGGCGTGGGTCTGCTTCTCAGCAGACATGCTAGTGATGCTCTTCTAGGATATGAGTGCATTAATGAAAGGTTTCTTAGAGCAAAATTTCAGACAAGCATTAAAGACCTGAATGTTATCTGCTGTTTCTCTTTAGTTTGGTTATTGATTACATTATGCAAAATTCATTGCAAGGAAAAGATTTTGGCCTTAAATGGGCTGGAGATACGAAAATTTCTGATTTAGATTATGCTGATGATTTAGCCCTTTTGGCAAATGATGTTGATGAGATGAACTCTTTCATTCGTGCTGTTGATGAGACTGGTAGTAGAGCAGGTTTGGTTATAAACAGAGAGAAACTAAAGTGATGAAAATTGGTCAGGCAGGCTGTGATTCAGTTAATCTGAATGGTTGCAGTCTTGAGCAGGTGTCACAGTTTAATTATCTTGGGAGCTATGTAACCGATAATGGTGATATGCGGCATGAGATTAACAGACGAATAGGGATTGCTGCCGGGACTTTTAAGAATGTATGGATAGTGGAGAAATAGGCGTATACACCTAAAGACTAAAATTAGGCTGTATAATAGTTTGGTTCTTTCTAAGGTTAGTTATGGTAGTGTAACTTGGACACTTTGTAAACAAGATGGGGCGGGGGTGGCTCAGTCGGTAGCGCGCCAGGCTCGTAATCTGTAGTTCCCAGGTTCGAGTCCCAGCTGGGTCAGCGTTGAGATTTATCTCCGCAAAACTCACCGCAATGCCCACGGTCAGTAGGGGACACCGATGGGCTTGGAAAGGCTGCCGTCCGTCGGATGGGACGTTAAGCCGTGGCCCCGTGTGCGGGAGAGCCATACCCTGTGCACGTTAAAGAACACGCTGGATGGCCTTGACGGGAGGCTACCATCTGTCTCCCAACAGCTGTTCCAGTGGGTCCCCTTCCCCAACTTTCTCTGAGCCTTCGGGGTCCATGTGACCTGGCCATTTAGCCCATGGTGTGCAAAAGAGTGCCGCTCAGAGGTAGAACAACCTAACCCAAAAATTGTAAACAAGATAACAGGAAACTAGATGCTTTTGATTCCAGATGCTTACGCAGTATCTTGGGCATTAGGTGGTTCAACTTTGTAACTAATGATGAGGTTAGGCAAAGGACTTTGCAACCTCTTTTAAGCAGCATATTGTGCAGAGAGAGACTCCGTTGGTTTGGCCATGTTGCCCGTATGAATAATTATAGATTGGCGAATAGGGTTATGAACAGTGTGCCTAAAGGCCTCAGAAAGAAGGGGAGACCTAGGATGCGGTGGGCAGACAATGTCAAACAGGACCTTGTTAGAATTGGTGTGCAGTGGCCAGATGCAGTAGATGTAGCTCAGGATAGACTTGCTTGGAGAACTAAATTGCACGGTCTGGTTGGACCTCCGTAGCCCATGGCTGCTTGATGATGATGATGACTCAAGAACTGCCATCCTTTTGATAGGGTTCACTTTCCCTCTCCAATGCGTGCACCACTCCTCAAAAGAGTCGAGCATTGCCCTCAATGGGCACGGAAAGGGAGGGGGCGAGAAATACCGTGTCGGCAGCGTACATGGCAGTTACAACTCGATCAAGTTTAGGAATATCTGATGGGAAGATATTAAACAATGTCGGGGCCAGAAGGACAACCTTGAGGGACTCCTGCATTAATAGTTTTTTTTTTAATCGGATATGGGATTTGCCACTTTGACTTGGAAGGTTCCTGAACGGAGATAACTGGGGATGATACGAATTAGTGCAGGAGGAAAATTGAACTTTATAAGTTGAAAGATGAGACGTTCAGTCCAGACCCGCTCGAACGCCTTTGCGATATCAATGTATACAGCGACTGTAGACTCTTTTTTATTGCAGGCCTCTGCAATGGTCTCTACCACCCTCTGAATTGGATGTATCGTGGAATGTTTCCTACGAAATCCAAATTGTTCGGGTGGAAGGATGGGAAGACATCGAAATTTCGAACGAATATTGCAAACGAAGTATTGATGCTATAATTCTGAAATTTTGATAGTGGAATGTGACTGATGAAAATTCCCCTGACAAACAATGAGTCGATCCCTT